>VZTO01020152.1:74685-138595 GCA_013400615.1 Syrrhaptes paradoxus
CCCGTGGAGGTACAGGGCACTCCACAGCTGTGTGTCCTGCTCAGTGTCTGGGCTTTCACTGACTCTGAAAGTTTGTGGTTTTAAATTATTTTACCTAATTGTAATGAACTGTTTAGGGTTTTTCCTCCTTTTTTTAAAAAAGATTTTGCCAGACCATTTGTCCCGAAAAGGTTAGCTGTGGGTATTTTGGGGTTTTTTTCCCCCTCCTCTTGTGAAAGCAGGATACCAAGAGAGAAAATGACTGTCCTGACTCTGTACCATCCTCTTTCATATCGTCCCTTCCCATGCTCTGGGAAGAGCAAAGTGCCTGGACATCAGGCCGTCGGCAGGTCGGGTGAGAGCGGGCAGCGCGTAGGCGGGAGCACGTCACAGACTGTGCTCATGAAAGGCTCTTGCCAAACCCCATGAAGTGACGGGAGGAGCTTTCCCTGACCTCATCAGCCTTGGGAATGGGGCCAATGTCCTTCTTGAACCCTCTGTCCTACATAAACCATACACCTTTCCTTTTGTGTCCAAGCATGGGCCACAGCATGGACAGCAATGCAAGAAGTCTCGGGGGCTCTGAGTAGTGCAGGGGGTTCGCACAGCTGAGAGGTTAACAGGGACACCCATTGCTTGGGAGGGAAGTGGCAGAAGCTGGAGGAAAGGGAGAAGAGGAGGGAGGCACTGAAGTGACACACTTTGACCATGCATGCTACTGAAGTTTTGGTGTCCTTGAGTTATAATCCACTTTGATTCAGGTCACAATGAAAGACACGTATAATGTGAACATACACCATATGTGCTCTCTTGTGTCTTCTAACAGTGCAAGGTGTGTGATGGGACCACGGGTGTCTGATGAAGGAGCTACAGGGATGTACCAGTCTTTCCAGTTTTATTTGCTTCATCCCTAGGTCTAGAGGGGTTTTATTAAGGCTGATTAGAACTGCACACTTTTGGGGAAAAATGAAGTACATTTACATTTACTGAAGCTTTTAAAAAAATTTCCCACTCCTGCTTTTTTTTTCCTGATCATTTTGCTTTGGATGTATCCTCAGGCTTTGGGCTTGTATGACAGAAAGCAGCTCCCAGTAAGTCGAAGGCTGAAGCCATCCTTCCCTCAAATGTTCCCATAAACACTTCCAACATCATACAAGAAGGAGGCACCTGTGTTTCCAGAGCCCAGCTTTGCAGAGCAATATCAGCACTGCAATCTTGCTTTAGGAGCTACCTGGCTGTGGATATGACAATGGGGGAGCTGCTCCAACCATTAAAGCCAGTGGAGAACCTCCCCCATCTTTCGGGAACACAGGCTTTGTCTATCTGCGTGCTGAGGCTGGAGTAGGCCACTTGGAAATGTTTTAACAAAGGAGAAAAATAGAATATACAAACTGCACTTGTTGAAATCTTTATTAAAAAAAAAGTGTTATTCTAGTTCCCCACAGATGTGAATTATCATGGATGTGAGTTTTATGGCAAGAGTGTTACAGCCAGAGAGCCATCCCCATCCTTTTCTGGAGCTCAGTGTCATCTCTGGATCAGAAGTCAAGAAACCCCAGGGAGTTCTGCGCTCCCCTACAACAGTATGCTTTTTATGGGACTTGCATGCATTGGGTGAGGTGACTGTCAGACACCAGGAGACATCTCTGATGTTAAAAAGCATCTCCAGGCTGGGACAGATACAGCTGCTTTCCCAGCCCAGCACTGTCGATGCCTCCTGGACCAGCCCTGATGCTCCCACGGGCTGCACCACATCCCCAGAGAAACAACAAACAGCAAAGCAACAAACCCAACACCCCAACCCTGGCACCCCACTGCCAGCAGCTTCCCTCCCCGATTCTCTCTCCAGCACAGCGTCTCCAGCCCTCGAGCAATGCTGCACACAGCCGTACCCTCCTCTGAGGCTTTCTGTCGAGGCAGCCTGGTAGGAACCCAGCGAAGCAGCCAAACCCGCCAGCTGTGCGCAGAGGGAAGGAAGCAGGGCGTGGGCCAGCATCGCCACGGGGCAGGCAGGGTGCAGACCACCACTGGCTGTGCGGATGCTCGCACACAGCCGGGATGTGCCCCGTGTAGCTCCCCTGGGGCTGTTCCTCATGCTGGCAGGGCTCTGGAGGGCTGGCTGGGTTTTTTCTTTGTTGTCTCACCAGGTGCCCCATATGGCATCGCTCCCACAATCGTTGTGTCATCAGCTGGATTGCCTTTGGATTTAAAAATAGTTTAAAACTGGAGTGATTTGGCCATGATGGGTCAGCTGGTGGGACAGGAAAAGCCCCCGTTCCCCACCCACTGGGTATTTTGGAGACCTCGTGCAGGCAAGAAGCCAAGGTGAGTGAGTGAGGAGCTTTATTCTGGCTGCATGCAGGTGAAGCCAGTTGGGAAAAACAATTGCTTTTTCATAAAACTTTCTTCTACCCCAGCACTGACATGTTTCAACACACTCTGGGGAACTCGCTGCACTGAGTGACATAGATGCTGCCAAGACACCATGTAATAAACCCGTATTTTCCAAAGATACCCCATAAAAGAGAACAGGAATCAAAATGCACTGAAGATTTTAGTTCAATTAGGTGTTGGGGGGGGGGGGGGNGACAGGTCAGGTACCACATCACACTGAAGATTTTATCATCCTTTCTGGTAAATCACTCTTTTCACTGTTTTTCTCTAAGAAAGGGGCAGGACATGATCTGCTAAAGCCCCCTTGAAGTAAGCCATGGCCCTAATTCCTAAATGAGCACANAATTTGACATTTGTGTGAAATCAGGTGTATGTGGAGTTAATGAGAGGAATTTCCATAGATTTTTTTTTGTGTTGTTGTTGAGAATACTTGATTTCTGGGGACACAGTGAGGTTTACTTCCAATAAAACTTTTATTTTTACCATTTTTGTCTTTCTAGAGCTACTCACACACACTTCCAGCCCATGCCAGCAGTGGTGCTGTGAGGGACGGGTACCACATCACACTGAAGATTTTATCATCCTTTCTGGTAAATCACTCTTTTCACTGTTTCTCTCTAAGAAAGGGGCAGGCCCTAATTCCTAAATGAGCACAATACTGGCAATTTGCACGACTGCAACATCCAGACCCCCACAGACCCTCAGGGCAGGGGGACTGGAAGAAGACAGCCCTGGGTGTGACCCCAGGCAGGGATGTGACCCTGCAGAGATGCTGCTTTCCTATCCCAGCACTCAGGAGTGTCAGTGTGCACCCTGTGAGCTGAGGGGTTAACGCTCCCTTTTTCCCTGGAAAAGCGGCTTCTATTAAAATGAGCATCACGCTGCCTGCTCAGATTTTTTTGGCTGCTCCTTCCACCTCTTTGGTGTCCGTTCCCCCCACCCTTCAGTAAAGAGGAGCTAAAGGAAACACCTTTGGCTGCAGTGAATAGGTAGCGGCTTTTGTACTTCCCTTCGCTCTCCTGCCCTTCCCAGCCCAGTGACGTGGGGATTTCAGAGATTTCCTGAGCAGCTGCTGGATGCTACACCTTTAGGAGCTGCAGCACTGACTCCTCCACACCCTTTCCCCTTTATCAGAATTCACACAAAACCAAGGGATTAAAAAAAAACACAAAACAACAACACAACTATAAAAACTAGCCTGGTGCTCACTTGGACAGAGTGACCCTGCTCTCTGAGTAAATCCGGTGCAGCCCCTGTGTCTCAGAGGCATTTCTGGGGCCAGGTGGGCAATAGTGCTGCTCAGACAATGTATCCCAGCCCCTCCCGAGTTTACTGGCATGGCTTGTTAAATTACTTAGGGGTGATTTTTACTATGTTGGAGCCTCTGCTAAAAATATATATCTTTTAAATGAATAGACGTGCTTTACTGCTTCCTTTTTTTTTTTTTTTAATATGCCTTTTTTCTAGACAAATGTTAAGATCCAGGCACTTTCTGCTGTTTCCATATGGGGCCAGGTCGAATCAATCCCGGGCTTGTTCTGTTCCAGGTAGCTGCTGCTCCTCTGACACCTCTCAGATCACACTGACAAGGAGAACTTTTATTCCTCAGCCTGTAATTCCTGCCTCTGTGTGTGGGACAAGCTCACACACCTTGTAACTATTCAACTTTGGCTCAGAACGCATCTCCTCATTACCCAGACATAATTACATCTGACAAAAGTACTGAAAGCACCAAAGCACGAAAGGAAAAGACAGAGGGATTAAACTGATACAGGTCTTTCACCCCCGTGAATATTGTGCCCGCACAAAGAGCTCGAGGAGGAAGAGGATGAATAATTGCTGAAGGATCACAGCCATGATTACAGGGTGTGATCTCTCATATGGCATATGAAGACTCAGACAATTATGGAAATTATAAAGGAAAATCAATTTCAGTGCTGAGAGGAGAGCAGGGGGATTTTTCTGGGTTTTGTTTGTTTGGCTGGGTTGGTTGTTTGGCTGGTTTTGTTTTTGTTTTTCAGGTTGGTGTTTTTTTTCCTTTCTAACAACAAACTGTAGAGCCTGAAGTGTGACTTAACATTTAACTTTGCATTACAGGTGGGTTTTCAAAGCACTTAGGGGCAGCCTGACAGCTGCCATGAAATCTAGGGCTAAAAAAAAAAAAAAAAGGAAATCATTGGAGAAGCATTAATAGCAATAACGTTAACCCCATGCCAAGCACTGCTGAAAACAGCGTTGGGAAGGTTAATGCCTTGCTGGGGAGCAATGACTTGCCATGGTGGGGCTGGTGTCTGGTCAGCCAGGAGCTGCATGGGGCTGGGGGCTGCTGTCTGTCCCCCCTCGAAGCACCTGCCTGTCCTGCTTTCACCAGGATGCCTCCTGTCCTGAGCAGTAGCCCGACTGTGACAGGCCTTGAATAAACTTTGCAGCAGGTTTATGTGCTGTTGAAAACATGCAAAAAGGTCATAGGGAGAGGATGGGGTAATTTTCTTGTAAAAACTTTGCTGACGCAAGCTAGGGAAAAAAATCAGGACTGAAGGAGAAGCTGCGGATGAGTGGCTGAAACTCGCTTTCCTTGTCAGTTCTGATGTTTTCTTTTAATTAAAAAAAAGGGGGGAAAAACAACCAGGGTATCTCCTTCTAAAAAAGGGAGGAAAATAGAAAGTAAACACATAAAAATGTGTCAAAAAATTACCTGGGAAATTCCAAAATGAAAGTATTTTCTTTAAAATTTTCAATTAAGGTTGCTAAGTAACAGCAGTGTATCTACTTATCAGCTCATTTACAAAATCTAAGCACTGAAAAGCCAAGACACTAATAGTGGTAGATATCATAAATCTTATGCTGCCGACATAATAAATGTACATGCATTATTCTTATCAAGTACAAAGAAAGCAAAATGCGTATTTCATCACAACAAGCTTAATGCTGACCTCTAAATAAATAGCTGTCTTTCATTAGCAATCTCAAAATAAAACATAAAGCAAACCCTATTAAAAAGAGTCATAAAAATTATGTATGTAGACACTAATGATACGTATTGATCGGCTTCACGTGCAAACCCATACACATGCATAATTCTGCCACAAATCAACATGGTTATGCTTTTTTTTCCTTAAATCAGACATTCGATAATATGCTTAAGAAAACACAATTATAAAGAATTAACTAAAAGTCAACCGTCAGTTTGATAAATACGTATCTTTTACATAAACACATATGTAAGTCACAGTATTGACTGTATCCCTTTAAGAGCACTTTACTGTTGTAACTGGAATTACCAAACTAATATGATTTTAAAGGTCAGAGTTAAGGCTGCTGCGTTGTGGTGGGACGTGCAGCATAACTGTGTTTTATGCTTCATAAAGCTCCAGCTCTCTGCTGGTGCTAATTAGGATAGTCCCTTGTAATCAGTGGCACTATTCCAACTTCCATTAGCTAAGTTTGGGACTCGATGGGCTTTTACTTCTCTGGTTGCCCCATTTCAGCCGAGCACTTAACCATATGCCAAGCCGTGTGCAGGTGCTTCAGCTCGGAGAAGGGCTTATTTCTAAGTGATCACACGGGCGATGCAGGAACATGGAAGGACATGTGCTTGTCGTACTTCAAAACCCCAAATTTAAAGTGTTATTTCAAGGCTTCTTTGTAGCTTTCAAGCATTTTGGCAGTTTCCCGGGGATGGATGTCAATCCACCAGCAAACCTGTGTCTGTAGACATCTGTCTCTCCGCGGAGCCCTGGCGAAACCCGGCTGGCACAGCACACACGGGCTGGCCAGGGCAGGCACAGCAGGGTAACAGCACGGCTGCCTCGATGGAGCTGGGTGCTCTCTGGGGTAATTCATGGTCTGAGCAGACGACATAAATTTGTAGCAGGTTTTTAGCAAGCATTGTCGTGGCTCCAGCTCTCAGCGTGCCCGCGAGCCGACATGCCTGGCTGTCCCAGCCGAGCTTTCCCACGTCACATCGAGGGACTGTGACTTTCTGATGGATGAACAACTGATTTCCACTCCTCACAGGTAGCGTTTGCTCTGCGGTTATTGTCACAATATACCAAATCCTTTTAGAAAAATCCCACTAAGTGCACCGAGGATCATATTGCCGCTGAAAGAAACTTCTGAAAACTCGTGGATAATAGTTAAATCCATTCAGCTTTGAACACTTTAAAAACCGATCAGACCTCTTTCTTAAAGCCCTGAAGTGCTTTTAACTCCCACTGAAGCCAATCAGGGCTCTTTGAAAGAAGTGAATGGCAGAACTAGCCCCTGAAACATGTGAGCCCTGCTACCGAGAGTGGAAGCAGAAAATAGGTTACCCCTCCCAGCACAAAAATGCAGATGTGAATTAACTCCACATATGTAATGACATTTAAAAGCTACATTCAGTAAATCTTATTCAGAGTGAGGAAGGAATATGAAAGAAATCCATCAACATTAATTTAACTCAGACAAATAACTATTACTCAATGTAAGCCAAATTGCCAAATGCAAAGCCTCGTATATCTAGTCAGTGAGTTTTAATGATCTCCCTACCCCCAAAAATGTTTAGACAAAAACCGGATAAAGTAGTCCTTTCATTCGATGTCTCATTTAAAAAAAAAAAAGGGCAAAAATATGCTGAAATTTGGAATAAAGTCTTCATTTTGAAGTAATGAAGAGGTATAAAAAATCTTTTCTCTCAGGTTCTTAACTTCTCTCCTCCTGGGAGAAAGAGAGGGGAAGCTAAAGAAGTGTGTAAAGCTGTTCGTATTGTGCAGAAAGAGGCTTTTTCAAAGCGTTTCAGCACTGCTGATGAGGAAAAAAGTTTTCCTTTGAAACTAGTTATGTTGCCCCCCCCCCTCCCTGCTTTCCCCTCTCTGTATTTCTTGGATGGAGCACTGGGGAGTGAGGGGTGCTGAGAGGAAGAAAGTGTTCGTGTGGGCAGAGAATGACCGAGAAGGGACTTTCCTTTCAAATTTCTCCTTTCATGCCTTTTGTGCAAGTTAGGAAGGGATAGAAACATGGGAGAAAATGGGGAAAACCCCCGGGCTTCTCACCCAGTAACACTGACTCTCATTTTGGCAGCCTCCTCTCCCCAACAAACCCCTTCATTTTCCCCTCTGAAAAAAAAATATAGTGCCTGTGATTGAATTAATGCCGACCAAGGAATTATCAATTAAAGTGCTGATTGCCACCATGGCAAGTCCCTCTCCTTTACCACCACTGGCAAGACCATGACTGTTGGACAGTGATGGGAGAAAAGTATTTTAAGGCAGATGTAGGGGAAGAAGTGTGTGTGTGAGTATTTCGTATTAAAACCGTGGGCAATATCCTGTGTATGCAAATAACAACATATGCTGTGTGCTATGTCTATGTCCAATAATTTTTTTTAAAATAACAAATATGTAAAATAATGATATTTCAACCTTAATCACTTTATAGACTATAATTAGTTTGTGTTAATCTGTCTAAACACTTCCGCGATGACAGCACTTCCCAGTAGCCAGATAATAAATCAGGGACTAAGAAGCAAAGAAACTCAGAGAATTTTTATTTGGTATGATTTGTATGCCGGGAGAAGTAATTTATATCCATTTAGATTCACTTGGATATATTTAGGCTTGCATCTGAATTTATCTTTAAACTGTTTATGTATGGGATACGGAGACAGCAAACGCTTTACACCTGCTGATACCTGCCCGTGCGTCTGTGCCACTAACGCTCTGTTTATTTTATGAAAACATGGTGGTTTTGTTTTCTTTTTTTTTTTTTTCTGTGATCCCTTTAAGAGGGTGCAGAACTAATTTTTAGCTCATTATGGAGGTAATCTTCCCTTGCTTATTTGACTTGGGCTGTTTCCATAACATCTGCTTTCATGCAACGGCGCTCTGCGCTGTATGGATGTACGCAGCACTATATGTGGTTACATTCACATGTTGTTCACTTAATGAAATCCTGGCAATTGTCCCGCGTTTGAAACACATCTGAACCACAGAAAGCTACTCGACGCTGTTGCTATCCAGGAACCTAGAGAGGAGGGAGATGGCATTGTCCGTGCTTTCTTAAGGGAGCTGAGCTGAACATATCTAGGAAGAAAAGAGCGCACACGGTTTTCTAAGAAAACAAGAACACACGGGGCAATTCTGCATCATGCGCTACGTGGTCTTCTTGACCTGAAAATGTTCTTGCCAACTCTTTTAAACCAATTTACATGGATTGTCCCGACCCATCATGCTGTTGGTGCCCTGTTCAGAAATCTGGCCTTTGCCAGGCTCACGGGCAGTGGATGAGCCTGATTCCAGCCCTCCGGGTCAGGCTGAGCCTGAATCCTTGACTTAGGTCTGTGCTCTGCTCCTTCCCACAGCGACCAGCATTGACACCCCACTGGGCAGCGCAGGAGCTTTCCCTTCCAGAGACCATGTCATCTGGAATATTCTCTAGTGCTTTTCTCTCTCTCTATTTACACATATTTTCAACTTTATATCATTTCAGCTGGGGGAAAAAACCACCGTAAAATGGCAAACAGGATTTTTCCCTGTGTAAACCACAGAAAAGTTCACGTTTTAAACATTTTCACCCAAAAGCAAAGATGTCATTTTGTTCACTGTGTTTTTCCAAAAATATTTCAGTTATACCATTTAGTCAGTGAAATGGGGAAGGAGGCAAGTGGGCGCTGATGGGGAACGAGAGCTATTAAAGGCTAAGCTAACTATTAAACCCTTGTAATCATTTTCTGGGGAATAAGTACGATCGGACAGGGCTGTTCTTCCCTCCTGGGGCAGTGCCAGGGTAGGAGCTGGCCTTTCAAAAAGCCACACACATTCCTCCCTGTGCTGCAAATCCCGTCACGTGCTGCTTGCTAATGGAAAGATGTTCATACTCCCCAAAACACAGCAGAAATAAACTGATATATTCTGAAGCCAACCCAAACCCAAAGGTTTCTTTATGTATTTGTTCCCAAGCTGTTGTTTTATCGCAGGGCATGTGTCAGCCAGCAATTCATTCCTTTTTGTTCCTGGGATTTTGTACTATGGGAAGTGATGGGTTTTCTGAATGAGGCAGCAGAGAAAACCAAATGATTGGGGCTCTCAGGAGAGGTGGTGGGACATCGCAGGGAGAGGAGTGTGTAAAGGGTGATGAAGAGGCAAAAAGCTTCTCAGGGCTTTATGCTGCTTGCATCGTTGCTCACAGTGCCACCTCATCGGATGATAATGCAATCCGCACGTTGCTTCACAGCGCTGCATCATTACCAGGAACAGCAGAGATCAGTGGGCGTTCAGGTGGAGATGCCCTGACTCAGAGGAGACATCAGCTGATGGAGCAGATAGAGGACCTAGATGATTTTATTTTTTTTTCCCCAAGTTGATAGATCTTTAATCTCCCAAACTACAGCTTGGCGAGACAAAAGTGTTCTTATACCATACCGCTCCCAGCCTGTGAATCTAAACCAAACACACACACAGAAAGCGCTGTCATTTCTTGTTCAACTAAGGCATTAGGATTTTTTTTTTTTTGGCAGTTTCAGTCCAGCTCAGCTAGCAGCTACATATTCCAGAAGGATTTGAATGCATGGACCTGTGAGCAGCAGATTTTGGTCTTCGGTGGTGCCCAGGTTGTGGCAGCTGGAGCTGACTTCCTCGGGAACCCACCATCTGGGCTGTGTGCGGGGCTTCGGCTGCAGGCGCTGAGTGCTCACATCACCAACCTTGAGAACTTCGAAAATCTAAACCAGAAGAGACTGTGGCTGCACAAGTCTGTGTGTGGGTAGGTATGTTTGAGAGAGATAATTATTGGGAAAGGCAAGAAAACATTTACCCACTGCTGTAAAGTGTTCTCAGAAGACAAGAAGAATCCCTATCCTTTAGGCTTTTAATTGATTTTAATTATTCAAAGCTCTTTCTCTCCTTGTTCAAATAGCACGATGATACAATATTGTTGCAAGTATCTCAGTGCCTTTTGAGATACTTAAATATGAATAGCTGGGAAGCCGGTTCCTGCTCTCCCTCTGCAAGTGCACAGCAAAACCTCGCTGTGCAAGGCAGAGCCCGCTGCACAACTGCCAGATTATTCTAACAGCCCTCTTCATGTCATGGGGATTCGTTTAAGTGGATTCCACACAATACTCTAAAAATGTTATGAGAGATGATTCTAATAAGGCAGAAGCCACTATAGCATTTAAGGGGAATTTAATCTTATTCTACTACCACATAAAAAGGAGAGAAGTGCTGACATTTCAGCCCACCACTGGCCTATTTCACAAACATTTCAAACTGCGCTTTTCCATTCTACAGCTGTGTGTTCCACTTGTACACATGTGTATATTCTATCCAAACCCCTTTTTGTCCCCTGCGATCCCCAATTCACCTTCCTCCTGTTTGGCAAAGACACAGAACGTTCTGATAACAGTCTTCCCGTGCAGAACTGACTCCAGTTTGAGGAGCTCCGCCAAGGCTGAGACCTGACAGTGGTGTTGCAGCAGTGAGCGGGTGGCATGTGGCACTGCTCTTGGTGCAATCCCAACCTTTCAGAAGTGCATGCCAGCACATGAGGCAGCGATGCTCGAGCATGCACTTGGTTATTGCCGTGATTCACTGCTGAATAGGCATGGCTCTCCAGTCCACCGCAGTTATGATGCTGGAGGAAGCATGCTGAATCTGTGCTGTTGCTCCTCTCAGCCTTTCTGGTTTTGGCTGAGCTGTAAAAGACCCTCTGCAGGAACCTGCCCCAGTGCTGCAGTGCACCAGGACACTCGCATTTCCCACTGACTGCTTTGTAATACTGTAAGCACAGAGGTGAGTGTAGGAGGATCATCAAACCCAAGGACTTGGCAGCGTAGGGGTGCTCCTGAAATGTTTATGCATGCTCACACACAAGCTCATGGGAAGACTTTGCAGAGGAAGGAGGCCGCATTCCTCCCACGGAGCAAAATCTGCACTGGAAGCAGCTCAGCTGGAAGCAAAGGGCTGCCCAGGCACATGGCGTGGGGTGTGATTGGCACAGCTGGCTCTGTATCTTCTTCTCCCTCTCGTAAGGCTGAGCAGTCCCTACTCACAGGATGGTTTTCTACGGAGGACTCACCCTCTACAATCTTCTACGCAGTGCTTGGACCTCCCTGCTCCTTTGGCCACAGTGCTGCTCTGAGCCCCACAACCCTGGGGCATGGCGCAGGATGCCCAAGGCATTGGAGAGCCTTTGCTGGGTTCACTCTTACCACTGCTTCTCCCGCTCTCTCTTGCACACACCAGCCCTCCTCCTTCCTGAGGCATATACCTGCCATTACTCTTCCCAGGAGCTGCCTTCCTGGGGTAGCCTTCATCCCTATGGTTGAGTTGAATTCCCTAACCCTATTCTTACTCCTCCCTCTGATAATATTACCTTAACTATTGCACGTCCTGGGTATAAAGTTACAAATGTAGTTACCCTTCCAGCCATCCTCTGGAGAGACTGCTTTTCCAATTCTGTCTCTCTGGGCCATCCCTACTGGAATGATAGCTCTCTGACAGTTAATAGTGGGTTCAGTACTCAGACAGAAGGTGCACATACAGAGGAATTTGTGAGCTGTTGAAGATAAGGACCATTTTTCATAGAGATTTGCACAGTACCCACCAGAAAAGGTCTTGCTCTCAGTTGCATTTCTAGGCACTTCCATAACATGAATGCCAAAAGGATCAGTTGTACAAGCGTAAGCTTTTGATCCTAGTGATGCTGTTGGGTGGGGACGGTAACACTGTGGGTTTGGCTTGGGGATGCCCCAAATGCCCATACAAAGTGCCAAGGAGCTTAGGGAAGGGGGTACAACCTCTTAGTTTGTCCATTCCTCTGCCTACTCCGAACCAACAAAGAGATGTAAAATGGTTCTAGTGTGAAAGGAAAAGGGACAAATCCAAACTAGGATCCTCAGATTTGAGTCTTGGCTCAGGTGGTTTCCTTTTCATCCTTATGCAAATCAGACAACTCCTGTTATTTCATCACGGAGTGGGAGGCAGGGTAACGCTTACGTAGCCTACAGTACCTCCCAGGAGTATTAGGAAGGTTAATTAGTTAATGTTTCCAAAGTGTGATTATACAAGTGCCAAACAAAACTAACAACAAGAGGAAAAAATGACATGACCAAGAAAATAAACAAACATAAAGCCAAATTAAACATAGTTAAGGGAGGTAACTCTATATTAATAACTCTCTATTAAGTGTAATATTGTAGAATAAAATGGAGATTGACGTAACTTATATGATCTACAGAATACTGAATGCAAAACTGTTCGTTGGTTGTATTGTACGACCCAAAATAAATATGAGTTGAAGCAAGCTTTTATTTAAGTTTTAGGCTTCTGTGACAGTGATTTACTTTAATGATACTCAGTACTTCACTTTGCATTTGTGATTTCAAGACCTCCATAAGTTTATGTAAATGCTAGCTGCTAGGGCACAAGATAAAATCATGGCTCTTACTTACTTTCATTGTGTCACATAAACGTGAAAAATTGAAGAGTTGCTCCAGGCCAGCATGCTACATTTTGACATTATGAGAATCTCTGTATCCCACATCCCCTGCTCTGATGAGGGACTGTCTGTACTAGCATGTACTCAGAAAGAAAGAGAAAGCAAAGACAAAGCAGCTCATCTTATTGAGGATCCAGAAGAAGTGTTCTCTTATTCCTGTGCTGTTTCACTATGTGGGACATCAGGAAAAAGAAGAAAAAAGAATCAGCAGGCATTTCAAGTGTATAAAATATTCTCTGTGGGATCCAAATAAGATCAGAATGTTTTTTTGTGTTTATGTCACTTGGCAAACTCAGAATCGATCCTCTCTCCATGCAATCCTCAGGCTGAAATGGGGCTAGTCTGGAGTGAAATTGCATGGTGGAAACATGTCTTGTTCTGTGTTTTTGCCTGGTTCTGTAATCAAATTTCACAATAATGAAAACTGTAAGTCAAGAAATTGAGGAAATGTCATGAAAAAGAAACCCCAAAATAAATATGAGTTGAATAAATCCATCCACATTAACTTGGAAGAAACAGGAATCATGGCTAGCACAGCACGTCTGCTTCCTCAGCTGATCACTGAATCACAGTCTGACTTTGAGCACATCACTTCAATCTTGCTTAGCTTTGATTTTCTCCGCCGGGAAGGGGAGAGAACAAAGGATGTGCACCAGGCTTGCTCTAAGTAGAGCCAGGGTAGGTCCTGGCCCACAGCAGCTGCAGAGGACAAGCAGTGCCCTGCTGTCCCTGCTCCGTGGGTGTAGGGACAGGGAGGTGCACCCAGAAGGATGCTCTTTCTGGACAACCAAAGCAGCACCGCATTTTGGTTGACTGATCTTCAGGACTGGTGACAAAGGACTGTAGTGGGGGTAACACCCATCTGAACCCTGGGGTGCCTCTGGGCACTTTGAACCCGTTGGCCCTTTGCTGCTGTGGTTGCACGATTTTCCTGCTGAGCAGCCCCAAGCCAGCTCTGTACATGCACAAGGAGCTCGGAAGGCTCTGCATGGGAGGGGGTCAGTCTGTTTCTGCTCTTACAGTCTTTAAAAGCGACGGCTGCTGGCTTTAAAGGCGTATTTGCACTGCACTGTGTGGGACAATGTTTCTCTCCAGGCTGAGTTGCCCACTGAATTCCATGCTGGGACCAGTGCTGCTGCAGAGCTGAAACCACAGAATCTCACTTGGTTCCATTCAAAATCCTTGCAAACATGACTGCAAACTCCAAAGCATGTGCCAACCTGTGTCAGTCACACCAAGCTTTACCCACACGAGCCCCAACAAACTGGTCAAGGTCATTGGTGTACTTTTGTACTTAGAACAGTTTCTCCCCCAAAACCTGATCCTGGCAGCCCATCCGTGGGTGACGTTGCCTTTCCTCAGGACCAGGTGGGAAGTACCACTGATTATCAGTGCAAAGTGTGTGACATGCAATTAAAAATTACTATGACATGAAAACGAAAACTCTGGACCCAGACAAGTCTTTCTGCCACTGCAGGAGATCCTTTGCACAGTCCTACTCAGATTTATGGCACATGCATTGAAATTCAGTGTCCCCAGCTACATGATGTCCATTTTCTCCCAAAGTGGTGTTTCCTCCAGTTGATAAACATTGCCTGAAAGCGACATTTATATCAACACACATTCACCTCCTTCCATGCTGTACTTAAGCTCACATCCCTTTCCTCCTCCATCCCATGAATTTGCAGTGCATCAAGCTGAAGGGGTTTAGCCCATTCCAGGTCCCATGAAAGCCAAGTGTAACAGCTTGTTTCACCTGGGCAACCCTATAGATGCCCCTCTGAGGGTCTCTATGTGATACAAGCCTAAGAAAGTGCAGGGCAGGCTAGATTACAAGAGACTCTATCAAATTATCTTCAGTTAAGCACATTTCTGAATTTGGCCCATCTTTTGTCTTTGACATAACAGTGCACACCTGTGTCACATACCTGGTAGTGACACTCGAAGCACCCTGCAAAGGAGGAGAGAGGAAGGGGAAAGAAAATGTGATTATGAAACAACAGAGTAGATCTGATCATGTCAAATTCCTCTAGAGGAAAAGACAGAGAGAAAAATTACCAGCACGCAGTGCTTGGAGTCAATAAATGAAATTTACCCAATTCAGCAGAGGCATCAGGGAAATCACTCTTGATTTGTCTTTGATAGGTTGACAAAATCTCTGTTAAAGTTGTTTTAATGCTTTTGTAACTAGGCTTCCAAACACATTGAACCCAAGCCAGATCTCAGCTTAATAGGACCAGCCCTCCATGTCAATCAAATTTGTAGCTGGTGAGAAAAATGAACCTTTTCTTGTGCCTCTTGTTCTCAAGTTGGGCAAGGAGCCCAAATGTGTCTGAGGTTTTACTTTGCCAAGCTTCTGAAGGAAAATTTACTCAGAGGAATGAGAAAGCCCCACGGCTGTCTGTGGCGCGATGAAACACATCAGGCAAAAACTGCCCCTGGACATTTCCATGTGGCATCTGTTGAAGTCAGCAGTGGCATCATGTAGGTGAGCTGAGGGCTGAATTTAGCTTGTTGATAATGGAATTAGACATTATGACATGAAGGTATGTTCTGCTCTCTGTGAGTCGGCAACATTAATGAATTAATTTACTACTTAATTAACATACAAAGCCACTGAGTGCTGTTGGCAAATTAACCGTCAGCAAGACATGCTGCTCCAAGGGTCATCGGATATTTCTTTTTTTCTTCACGCTGCTTGTGTTGGGGGCAGAGATCACAAGTTAGGTGCTGAGTCATGGTGTTGTACTGGGAACTACTGGGAGCTGAGCGCTTTGGAAAAGAGCTGTTCTTGTCCTCTCCATCTCTGAACACAGGAGACAGAGGTCAGACTTCATCCAACGTGAGGGACTGCAGAAACCTTTCTCCCTCTTTTTAATCCTGAAGTGATACCCAGACAGTCAAGAGATGCTCACCTGCACTTGCTTTATGTTTGAGAAACCAGTTTATTTATATTTAAAAAGGTTAAATGCGTTATAACTCAGTGTCATAACTGAAAAGAAGAGCTCAAAGTCTAACTATGGTAATATTCTGTGAATCTGTGTGTGAATTTTCCCCAAATCTTGACGGAGTTTTTGAAAGTGATCTGGATTCACAGCAAAGCAGAATCCTGATTACTTGCTGTTTGAACATAGCTAATATTCCTCCCTCAATAGAAATGAAATGTATGCTTGAACTTCCCAGAATTGCCTGAACTCCTGAAAGGACTGAAATCAAGTGGGAAATGTCAGAAGAGGAAGCACCTGTACAGGTCTCCAATCCAGCCCAAGGGCTCAGTTTGGGGCTCAACTTCCCCTCTGTTCACAAATTTTGATTTTGAACTCAGACTACATCCCAGCTCTCACAGATCCAATTAAAGCCCCAACTTTTCAGTGTGTTTGGACAGAAATTGTTTGAAACAGTGAAAACTTTGGTCAAAAATGAGCTCTGGTGCACTTGAAAGTTTTAGCGAATCTTTGTTAAATTGCACATTCATTAATCACAGATGAAACCTGGCAGGGTAGAGCAGGTTGATTACTCAGTGGGTGCACTGCACCCAGAGCTTGATACCTGATCCAAAACTCACCGACTCCTCTGGGAATTCCTGTAGACCTTGTACAAATGAGAATGAGAACTAGTACAGGATCTCTTTTCCATACATGCTAAGGAGAGGAGACAGTTGTTTGCAAGGAATACTGCGTCTGAGAGCAAGAGGAAGACATGATTACAGAAAAAAAATGCACCAAGTGTTTTGCAAATTTGATTCTCTATCAGAAAAGCAATTTCACAGCTATGTAAGTACACAGTTATTCTGTGCAAAATTTTTTTCAAAGCTTTCTCTCTAATTGCACAAGAGGCTCCTTTGCTGTAATGAAGAACATCTGCCATTATTTACCAGCAGACTCCAACGTGCATTTGCACTGTGCTCTCTTATAAAGGCACGGGGAGCATGGAGTGGAGGAACTTGATTTGGTGACTGGATAAGGAATTTCTACAGGGAAAATAGGGTGGGGGGAACTCAGGAAGAGCTCTGATCCGTTGTACACTCTGCCTGAGGCCTGATACCTCTGTCAGAGCCATGTGTGATCAAGCCTCCCCACCTTCCAAAATGTATCTTCACGGACTTTCTCCATTCCAGGTGCAAAAGGATGATAATCCCTTTTTGTAGTAAATCTTCAGATGAAACAGAGTCCCCTGTCCTTTCAGAAGGATACTGTATTTCACAGAATGTTAAAGCTGAGTCTGGTCAGAGGCTCAGCAAGAACATCAGAGAGCCCCAGGCGCAGGTCACATACAGGTGGACCCTAAACCGACTTGAGGTGACTGATGTCTGTATGGACTCCAGTGAGCTCTGAACAGGTCCTAAGGCTGACAGGGACTTGTATGTATGAATTTGGAAACTTCGCTGGCGTTGAAACATGGGATGAGTGAAAGCCTGCTGAACACTGAGTGACTATAAGAAAAATGAGTGAACTGGAAACAATTTATCCGCAAAACAAAAATAGTTGACAGTTAATGAAATATTTCAGCTGAGTGAAAAATACAAATGATATGAGAGCTATGCAAGCTGCTGCAACTGAAGTGCCTTTCTGCCCTTGTTGCTTGTCTCCTCACTTCGGCAGCAGTTATCACTTAAAAGGATGTGCTTCAGGTCACAGCCGCCATCAACAGGACACTTTTTAGTCATACCTCCTTGACAGACCACCACAAATGTGTGGGATTTGCTATGAGGTTGGTGATCTGAGTTTTTAAAATTTAATCATACTTATTTTTCCCTATCAGTGTCTTCATTTTGCAGAACCCTAGCTTTTGCATTTCAAGTCATGGCAAAAATAATTTTTTAGCATGCAAAAATAAAAATAAATTTGGTACTCAGAAACTCATCAAAGGGGTGACATTGGCTGTTCATTTGTCTCATGTTCCATCAGTGAAAGACAATTCAGATTGTGATTTAGATCTGCACTCTTCCCTTTTCCCTGAACGAGGGAGGAATCAAACCATGTGCTTCTACACTGAGGAGTAAGAGCCTGTGTTAGGAATGATTTGACCCTTATTTTGCAGTGCTTGGGGAGAGGAAGGACAACAGGGACCATGTTAGCTGAAAGTTTGTCATCGGCTTTGGGGGAAAGGATCAGAGAAGAGAGCCAGAGTATGAAACATTTGGGTGGCTGGTAAGTATAAAAGATGATCCCCTACAAGTGTGGCTGGTTTTGAAAAAGATTTGCACAGGCATTTCTAGTACCTCCGTAAAGAAGAGAGAGGAGATGTAGGTGGAAGAAATGGGCAGCAACAAAACAGTTTTAAAATCTGAAATGAAATGTTCCCCATGAAGAACTAGAAGCTTTTTTTTTTTTTTAAATAGCTTTTTTTAAAAAAAATTTTTTTTTTTAATAGCTTTTTAAAAAAATTGCTATTTCAGATTTGGGCAAAAAAAAATCTGTTCTGGACTCACTAGGCCACAAGGTACCATTGATTCATACCTTCAATTCACACTGGTGTCAAACCCAGTTTGTCAGACCACTGCTATCAACACAATTTCTCTGAGAGACAAATAAAAAAAGCCCAGTGAAACCTCCTGATCCTCTGCTAGCCTGGGCTATTAGCAGCTTCAGAACTAATGATGGGTGAACCTCCTAAGGTCTGAGATGTCAGTGGGAGTTATATGCCTGGATCAAGGACACGATATGACCCAGATAAGTAGAAGACAGAAAGGTAGATCAAAATGTGGGTCAGACAGTCGTTAGTGTTCCTTTAAAGACGATAGAGGAATGGTTTTTAACACTTCCGAGGAGTTTTGTTGATGTTCTTATGTACGCTCTTTGTTTAAAAAAATAAATACATTTTTCATGCCTTCAAAATTCCAAGCTGCAGAAAATTTCCTCTTGTGATGAGAAGCATTCAAAACAAAAACATGTGGCCTGATTTGTCTTTTATAGAAATCAAAGGCTGTATTCTAAAGAGACTTCCTTTACCACACAAATGTAGCAGATGTTTTTTAAGATTATAGCTGCACAAGCAATCTACGGTTTGAATCTCAGAAGCATTTAAAGTTTTTTTTAGAGGAAGAGTTTTTGTGTTATACTGTGATAAACTGCAAGTGAGTAGGAAAGGGATTGTCTAGGACAGGTAATCAAGGTGACAGTGTACAGTAGATTTGGCCAGCATTGTTTTCATTCAGGAAAATAAAGTTTAAAATGATCAGACTGTCTCAGCCTAATGTTTTGCTCCTCGGTTAATTAAAACACATTTTCCATGCCAAAGGTGAAGAGATTAGATCTATGGTAAAAGCAGCCCAAAAGAACAATATAGCCAAAAGTGTACATTTGCATATGTGTTGTTAATGTGTTGTTATGTTATTCCCATTGTTGTTGTTTCCGGTGAAACCCTGCTGCCTGCACTGGAGCAAGTGGTGCCGGAGCCAAGGGCTGGGCGATGATGGTCCGATGTGGGTGCATCAGGAGGCTTTGTCAGTGGGTTCAAAGCTGCTGGGTAGAGCTTAAAGCAGAAGTGTTGGGTCTTAATCCTCCTTTCTTGCTGTGATAATGTTCCTTTAACTGCGAAAGCTCAGGCAACTCCTGAAGGACTGACTGACCCTCTCAAGGAGCTTTGGACCCTGGTCTGTGGGACACTGCTCTGACAGTCCACAAAACTGTCTCCCTGAAGTAGCCTGAATGGGGACGTGAGGATATAAACCATGTCCACAGCCTTTTTAATACATCTAAAGAGTATTGGTCACTGAATGTTCTGCTGAGATCATTTCAGAAAAAAAGTGGAAAAAACCAGGCAGGACAAGATGAGTGAAAAGACAGATTATGCAAGAGGGAAGCCCTGGAGACTGGATGAGTTTCAACATCCAGGACTCTGCAGCAATCGGCTGTGTGGGTTGTTGCTGGGCGGCGACACCAAGGAAATGCAGACAGGGAGCACTGACCCTGCTGTGCTCTCCACTGCCTGTGCCCAGGACACAAGGACAGTCCTGGCTCCTTGGGTTAACATCACCATCAGCTACTGCCTCGATAGAAAAGTAACTGCTTGGTAACTAGCAGGGGAGGTGGAGGACGCTAGACTTCAAGTCAGAATTAGATATCACAGCTTCTGCTCTCTTAGTGAATGTGAGAGAATTGTTGGCAGGAGAAAACACTCTCTTCTTCCAGGATGGCTCTCCCATCACAGCAATCTTGTATTGGTTTTTGGGAACTGTTAAACAAATCTTTTCAGGAATACAGTGATGGATGGTGATGTGGGTTCATCTTGCTTCTCTGATGAAACCTGGTGGAAGATACTGGGCTTTACCTTGCCCGGTGCTCAGTGCAGTGTGAACCATCGCCTCCAGGTGAAACATCCTGAACCATCTCGTGGTGGTGGGATGTGAGCTGTGGCCAGCCCTGTGTCAGCCCAGGCTTGGGAAGCTCTTCCTTCCCTGTGCTTTTCCTCTGCAAACCCATCCTCATTTTTCATTTGACATTTCTTTTCTTTTTTGAGAAACGTGTAAAGATAAGATTTCTTTCTATTTAGGAAGATTTAGTTGGAACCTACTTATTGGACAAGAGGCAAGCAGTCAGGAGAAAAGAAAGAGGCAGGTGAAGGAAGGCAAGTGTAGCCTTTAAACCTCTTTTTTTTTGTGAAGTCACACATGTTGTCTGGCGGAAGCGTAACTTTCGTGTTTTGCTTCCCTCAGTGTTGGGCAATCCATCCTGAACACACTGCAAACATGTTCTTGCCCTTGTTTGCACTCACTAGTTTTTCTGATCCTCATGGTTATATATTAACAGTATCTTCTTCTGCACAGATGGGAGTTTCTATTTGTTTGTTTGTTTGTTTGTTTGTTTCTCGGGCAGGATAGCAGCAGAACAATCTGCAAACCAAGGGCAGGTTTCCTAGTGCAAGAGGTCAGGCTTGGGGAGGAAGGGAGAAGCGGAGGGCAGGGGCAAGGAAGCAAAGGGCACTGGTGCTTCCCCATTAGCTTCAGCACTTCTGACATTTGCTCCGCATCGTGTAGCGGGGAGTGGCTGTGTGACTGCTCTGTCTCCTCTCCTCAACAATGAAGTTTTAACCCAGCTGTAAAAATATAAGGAACACATTTTGTCAAAATGAGGAAACTTCTAGTGTTGGAAGCATATGTGAAAACATAAGATGGTTTGCTGCACTAAAAACTTTCTGTGTGTGCTGATGCTCTGAGAGCGTGTACCTCAGAAAAGAAAGCTTGGGTCTCAATTTTTTTCAGCAAGAGTGGAAGTTTTGTCACTTCTGAAATGTTCCCATTTATGAAATTGTCAAGTGATGGCAGACACCACCTAAGAAAAAATTGTTCAATACCCTAATGATTGCTCCATAGTACAAGTTGGCACAATTTTGGAAGTTTCAAGAGCAGTCTTAATTTTTAAGAGCTCCAACCTTATAATTGCAATGCATCACTACCAGTGCATCATCTTCCACTACTAGATGCTTTTTCTCTAAAGACTGGAGAGGACCATCATTATGATCATGAAATTTCCAGCTGCCAGACAATATTGTGCCAAATTCTGGCTTCAGTTACATCAATCAGAATTATTTCGCATTCCAGACTTGTCAGATTGTCTTCTCTAGATATCATATAGACACATCTATATTTTCCACTGGTTGCAGGATACATGATTTATTAACAAGACTAGACCAAGATGATGGGGTTCCTAGTTTGCCTTTGAACCAAAACCAGTCAGTCCTAGTTCCAGGACTCAGTTTTCTTGCTGTTCTTATTCACTTATATGAGGTCCTAAGCTGTGGCCCTGAATCAAAACACCTGAAAATGAACCACAGCCCAATGCAAAGGCCACCACACACCTTCATAATGGATCATTGTTCGTACACTGTTAAACCGTGGGGGGAAGGTTTGTCACGATGCTGGCAGAGCTGAACTGTCTAGAGCTGACATCTCGCTGAAAGACATCTCCATTAACTCGGGCCAGCAAGAGTCCCTGCCCTATTTAATTCAGCCTTCCTCACTCCTTAAATGAGACATTTACTGGAAGACTTTACAGCACTGCTTGCAGGCTGCTGAGTGCAGAGAAACTGTGTTGAGGAGAAGAGCGAAAATGGAAATGTGAAAGAAGGCAGAATCATCTCAGAAAGACTGGTGTCAGTGGTGATCAGGGGAAGGTTAAGAGAAAAAAGCAAAATCCTTTGTACCAGCTGTAGCTTCCCTCAGAAACCTCTGTAGACAAGATCTCAGAATATGTCCAAAATAAATAGAAATGATATAGTCAAGTAAATCCTGAAATAAAGGAGGATTTAGAAAGTTAATACTGTGCATGTCAAAGATCTGGCTTCTTCCTTTCCCTGGAAAGTAAAAAGAGACTCAGGATGTTGATGACATCCTGAGGCTCAGGGTGGCTGAGAAAGAGAGTAAGAGTGGAAGCGACCTTGAGCCTGATAGATTCTTTAAAATAAACCTAAAGCTACAAGAAAACACCAGTAAGAACTGCTAGAGATGGAAGGGTGATAGATTTCCTTGTGTGATTCCAACGTTGTGCCTCATCCCTTCTCTCCAAGAACCAACCCTAAGGATGAGCGAGTAGAGCCAAGGTATTTCCCACCCAAATTTAACTATCTGGTTGGAGTATTTAAGGTATGCACGAGTTGTTCTAGCCTCCTATTGCAGTCAATAGAGACACCAGCCTTGGAAAGTGCAGTCCACCAGGGATAGCTTATTTTTCTCCATTGACCAGAGAAAGTTTCTAGACTGATGACTTCCCTGAACCAGGTATAATGGGTCTGGATAAAAGTGAACAGCAACTGCCCAAACCTCCACTGGTAAGTTTGACACTTTTGTTGGGAAAATGTTAAAAGGTATGTGTAAATTCATTACAAATTCTGCTCATATTCTCAGCTACTTCTATTAGTTTCCCAGGAATACTGTAGCAAATTATTTTAATGAGGGGGAAGTCATGGGAACATCTGGGGTTTTTATTGAAAGCAGGAGAATTCTATATGGCTTGAAAGAAAGACTGAATAATTTTCTAGGAGATAACGCTTTGTCAACGTACTTGTACATCAAAGCATGGGGGGAAAGAACTGCCTGAAACCTCTGGCCTGTGCTGTTCAATGAGTTAGAGTGAGTGAACTATTTTCTCTTCTGGACTGAAAGTCTATTAACTAAAATCAAATTCTGAATTCTTATCTACAATACAATAATTCAGAAATGTAAAACTCTTCTAATCAATGAGCCAAAAAAAAAATCACTATGTCATCAACAGAGTCTAGTCAAAATAGCACAGATTACAAATAATTGCTATGAACTGTTCAAGAAATTTCTTTTTTCAAAAAGCATCTGTAGCAAATGATTTGAACTGCATCATAATCTGTGGACAATTTACGAAACAGATAAGGCAGTAAAATTCATCAATCACTTCATGTACTCTGCATTGTCAAAGATTGGCAAGAAGCTCCAAAAACAACCACCCTCTTCTACGCACAGCAATGAACAGCTGTCAATAGTGTTTTTTGACCACTACTGACCAGAGCAGGTTAAAGGCAACTTTCCAGCTCAAGACAGGCTGACCTTTACTGCAGGACTGTTTGCCTTACAAAGAGGACCACGAAAAAGCCTGGCTTCATGGTTCTCCTAGGGGAATATTTGGGTCAGGCCTTGAGCAAACAAAGGGCAATGGCTCTGTTCTGGCTGTGCCCTGCCTAGAGTCAGCCCTACTATCTAACAGTGAACCTGTAACAACAAAATAAAAAGAACAATTAATTATCAGGCACTGTTTAAAAAGCTGTTGTGCATGTCTCCTGTCTCCAGCAGCCCAGTCTTGTGTTCCATGTGTGGGAGGGTTTTTGAGGGGGAGCAAGTCAATGACTGGCTTCTGCTTGAGTATGCATGCTGAGAACATCACATAACACGAGTCTACACATTGCTCCTCTATTAATTTTCCATTTACATCCTCCTGTATCTGACACATTCTGTTTGCATTGAGAATTAATATTTGCGAGACTAATGGAACCATCTTGGGCATCAGGGAAGAGAAAAAAATATGAAAAAGAGGGGAGAGAGACCCCAGGAGAGGCAGAAAAAGAGAGAGAAAGAAAGTATGTAGTCCTTGAAAAACTTCTTGCCTTCTCAGTAAAAGCAAATGTTGTGTTCAGCAGCCATTTCAATTAATTTGGCAACAGTGTACTGGGCTGGTGACTATCCCTGGCTTATCTGTACAATTAGATGATCCCTTCAGAGTTACTTAAAAAGAATGAAACACTCAGGCAAATTAAAAAATATATATCATATTTTACTAAAACCCCATTAAACCATCACACCCTTTTCTTTCTGTAGTTCCTCTGGCACTATTTCCTTGGCAGAGTATTTGAGCTGAAACTGTAACCAGAGACATTAGTTTTCAGCTGAGGACCTTGCTTCCCCTGCCTTTACCACACTCAGCTTTTGCACCATTCAGACCCAACTGGTATATACCCAGGATTGCAACTGGGAGCCTAATTTTGCATATGTATCATCTCTAGCTGCACACAATAGTGGTTAATTCTGGTCCCCCATGTGCAACCTTTGCCTCAAATCAATGTGATTCTGTAAAGAAAATTGTTTGTCTGGGTACTAAGTTCAAGGCATTTTGGTTCTGCCTTGTCAGGTAAACAAAATGCACCCAGGAATAGGCACCAAAGCCAGCTGGTGGACAACGGCCAGCTTCTATGCTACTAAAATAATTTATCCTCCAAAGAAGTGAGAGTTGTATGTGCACTGCCTCCAGGAGCAGACCCTCAGCCATGCTGTGCCCACGAACCATTCAGGGAGAGAAAGAGTTGGAATGGGCCAAATTCATGCCGGAGAACAGCTTAGTAGTTGACTGTATAAACAGTTTTGTTCTAGTCCTGGGAACACTTCCAGACACGTTTGAATTTACTAATTTAAATGTAGCCTTGAAGTCCCAATGCTTGCAATACCACTCCAACATTTCCCTTGCGAGCAAAGAGAGAGGTCACATGGGCGAGACCATAACCACATCGCTTTAATAAACCAGACAGTAGAAAGCAAGCAATTACAAAAAGGCAAAACTTACTTAGCAGGATGGGAACTGGAACCCTTTTACAGACTAGGTTTACATTTTCAGCATAGCAATGTAGTTTGTTCTTACTGGAGAGGGTTACAGGCTCTCCTAGTTAGGAGTGTTAGTAGAAAGTACGTGTTCATCTCTAAACTGTTACGTGAAATCATGTTGTTATGCTTTGTTTTAATAAACAAGCATTCCTAGATGCATGACAGGTCATAAAAAATAATGATTAATACCAGGAAGTAATTCAGAATGAAAAAAGCCCTCTGGACCAATGTAAATTCTTAGGGTTGGGCAAATGTTTAATCAAGGTACTAGGAACTCCAGAAGAAGCAGCAAGACATAAGGGTGAAAAGGATGAAGGGTCTTAATAAGAGAACTCAAGCAAGCCTGAAATTTGACTTAGGACCTGATTTTCATGATTGTTGTAAGTTCAGCTTCTAAGTTTCTGGTTGCTCTTCTGATGCAGCAAATGTTTGCGTTTTTTTTCAGTCTGAAGTGTCTGGATGAATACGGTAGCACTGGTCACTGTGGTGTAGCTTTTCACATGCATCTTCAATTTTTGCAGGCTAGTCTGGATGCAAATATTTGTAGTCTGTAGAAGTAGTTTGGCAACCTAATTTATAAGCATTAATGGATAATTGTTAGCAATTAAATGTTTGATTACCCAACTGGGCCTACAGATCAGGTTGCTAGATTTCCATCTGCTAATAGCTGTGTGCACAGGGGATCATGGGACGGAAAATGGGAATGACGACACAGGTTTGTAAGATGCAAAACTGAGCATGCAAACATGAAGCTCAGTCTGCTGATCAGCTAGAAAACAAGAAGCTTCAGCTATCTATTCTGTGTGTAATTCTTTGCATTCAAGATTGCAGTGTAAATGTCTGCAGATTTAAATAGCATCCATGATATTAGAGATCAATGAATTAGGTCAGTGTGTAATTGGAATTCCCTCTCTGCCTTTGTAGACTGCAGGTGGGCATAGGCCACTGCTGTTCTTTATTCCTGCATAACCTTCCCACATTTACATTTACAGATCATGTAAGGACAAGTCCCTCTTCTGGGTCTAGCTTGTTTCCTCCGGTAGATGAATCTCTGCACCCATGGAGATGGGTGGAGATAGCTCTGGGAGTCAGGGAGGGTGCAGACCCCACCCAGATGAGCAGCACTGCCGTGAGGGTCACAAAGGGGTCCCCAGCGGTTTTCTGTTCAACAGCTGAATCTGTAACTCTCCTTACACTCTGATGGGAAGCCATTCATTTCCTTCACAGATGCCATTATTAGCATGACTCCAAGTAAAAAGATTTGGTGGAGCTGACAGGGATAAAAAACTACTTGTCCCTGGATCTCTTACTGCCCTCAGCTCACAGGTTGCTCTTGCCCATCCTGAGAGACCTGTAGAGCTGATAAGGAGCCCAGAATTAAGCCAGTCTTAAATTGATTTAAAGCAACCTTCTGTTTGTCTACAAATGTGGATATTTTGCAATGATTTCCTGGTCTGTCACCAAAGATTTAGCCTTTGTCAAGTTTTTAAGCAATTGTCCTGCACAGCCATGCCTCCACAGTGTATAATTTTTTTGAAAACTTGGCTCACTTTGTGTGTATTTCCCCTCTGCCTCAGCTGAGTTGCCCTCACTGACAGCTGTCTAGAAAAAATGTAGAGCAGGAGATAGGAATAGCACACTCTGCTACTGGGCAGTGTTTATGAATTTTTGTATTTAAGTGCCCTGGATGCAGTAAGATCCCACGGGAACCAGATGACTCCCTGCAGAAGCAGCAAATCTTGAACATCCCTGTCCTAAACGGGGGGTTTTATTAGATGGTGGGAAGATTCTTGAAGTCTGAAGGAAAGCAAGATACACATCCTTGGCAGCATGAGAGCAGCACAACTACTCTACATCAATAAGTAATCTTATCATGAGAAGCAAAGGTTAATGACTAATCTGTTTACCTGAGCTTCATTAATCAAAGATTTACTAGAAGTCAGAATCCTATAGCTGCTCAGGCACAGACAGCTTTGCTTCCAGGTTAAAACAGACAGCCACGCAAACTGCACAAAGCATGTAACTCAATACAGAGCAATTTTCCCAGTGTGTGGATGACAAAGGGGAGCATCAAAGAGAAAAGGCTCTAATCAGAAGGGATTATATCAGGGCTGCGTGGAGCAGAGGGAAAGCCTCAATCTCCAGTGATGTGGAGTTCGACTATGCCTAGCAGCAATATCATCAACCATCTGAAATGATTATGGGGTATTTTTATGTCGTGAAATATTATCTTGTTCTCCATGACAACTGACACCTCAATAATAGCACCTGTAAAGATTTAAAAGTTGCCAGAAATGTTAGGCTAAATATCCAGCACAAAGATCTGGGAGACACAGTTTAGATGGCAAGGACAGAACTATGGGAGAATTGCCCTGCCTACCCTTTCCCTAGGAAAGGTGTGCTGTAAAACACATCTCCTTAATGGGGTTATTTAGATCTTTATGTGTGTTGTGATAATTAATGTCCACATTATGGTTCTAATTATTATCCTGAGGTTAAAGGCACTAAAGAAACAATGAATAGCAACTTAGGCTCTTGGTGTTGGCTGTTCTTTGTGTAATGTTAACCCAATAGTTCTCTCTCTCCAGCACTCCCAGAATGACAGTCCAGTTTTCCTAGAGAAAGCACTGCAGCTGGAAAACTTTCTGATGGGCCCAGTTCTTCAACTCAAAGACTACGGACAACTCAGTCACTCACCAGTTTTAGCTCCAGGGACTTAAAATGTGGACCCAAACAGAGCAAACTAGATCAAAACACATTTTCTGTCCTGTGCCAAGTTGATTAATTGAATTCAAGGGACAGTCATGCCTCTTTACATGAACCTGTCACCATGCCAACTGATGTTACATTATATAAATGTAAACTTAGACATGGCTAAAAGAGGAAAAAGGAAAATACTTTCCCAAACCAGAGAGTCCAAGGCTCTGCAGTGGCCTGAGGTCCCTTATCTCGGTCTTTTGTCATGTGTCATGATTCCGCTATTGATTGCAACAAGGAAAGAGAACTGCACTGAGCAGGGAGAGAGTTAATTCAATGTTTTGTCAAGCTCAGTCTTTGTAGGTATCATTCCAGCCATGGTAGATAGGCAACGCTGCCAGTGCTGCACGGGGATCTGCAGGTACTGCAGTTGGTCAGTGTAGTTAGCTACAAAGTGCTGCAGCAATGCAAAGCTACAAAGGGGCAGCGGGGAGTGAAAACGGGAGACAGAAGAACCAAAGACCTGACCTATTCCAGGATACAGCTGCAAAGCCATCTACTTACTGCAATTCATTTTTTTAATGCCAGGTGTTGTGAAGTAATTATTTCAGGGCCAGATTATGATTTCATTTTCATTACCTTACTTCCTCCATTCAAATATGAGGCTCAGAAACTCTTTTGGTCCATGTCTGCTATCTGTCTGCCTCACCCATGTGTCTGGAGGCTTGGGAGACGGATGTGCTGGGACATGTCCCAGCTAACAGAGTCCTAACCACAGCTGGGACCTGCACCTATGGTCAATCACTACGGAAAGGGGAAGTGCCTATATACTACATCTAGCATTTTTAAAGTATCTAAAACATTTTTTAAGGTTCTGAACTTCCTCTTCTCCACCACACGCCAGCCCGCAGACCTGTGAAGGGTTGCTGTTATCAAGTACAGCTCCTCACTTTCTTATCACACAAAACCAAGAGACAATGTTGGTTTGCCGAGGAAGACATGGGCCAGGTGCTCTTGCTGCTTTATCTGTGCACCAGGAATGGACGTCATTATCAGCATGTGGCAAACCTGACATCATTGTTTGGCATCCCTTAAGTTCAGCAGGAGCAATGTGGCCTGACAAGGAAGATTCTGGTTTTAATAAAACATATTTTAGCTATAGGCAATGCTTCTCTTTCCCTGGAGAGAAGGATCAGTTTCATGTGAAGCTGCTTTTTGCATGCACGGAAGAGAAGCTACAGAACTGCATACACTGGGAACTCCCTGGAAAGTGTGAAAAGATGTATATGTAACCACAGATACACCTTTATACCAGAAATCATTTTCGAAGATACAACTTCCCATTTTAACATCGAAAATGTTTACATGGTTTTAATACCCTTTTTCTCTCTATATATAATTTATAGCTCAAAGAAAGCAAGCAACTAACTCTGTCACAAATAGGCCAATAAATGTAGGGAAGTATAATTAGATGAGCAATTGGAATTTATTATGGAGTGAATGAATCTGAACAAGTAAGACCAACACTTGGGTTGTTTTACCTGGAAATGTGTCCTTTAGGTTGCTAACGGAGTACATCCAAATAAAGAAAATACATTTTTCTTAGTAAGAAAAAAAAATAATGTTAGACTCTCCTGTGCAAGAACCAGGGCTCTCTTTTATGAAGACAGAGTGGGAACTGCATAGAGGAAGGACTTAAAAACAATCTTTGGAGGTGGCTGGCTGAGATTCTGTTGTATCGATCATTTAATACCACTAGGCCTTAATTGCATGGTTAATGGCATGCTACAGAATTACATTCTTCACAGAAATTTCTTTTTTCTGTGTGGTTTAAATCAAAATGCATAAAAATATATATATCTTCTTCCCCAGAGACAACTACAGTATCCCTAGCAATAGGAATTAATGAAAGATGCTGCAATCCTTAGAATCAATGTGGTTACATTGATTTATACTGGTATAGGAACTGACCTTTGAGTTCAAAACAAGTCTAATGATGTTAGAAGAAAAAAAAAACCCTAATAAATATACATAAGACAAAAATTATCAGAAGTGTCTACGTGAATTAGTATAAAATCAGACTCAAAATTATTTTTCTATACTACAAAATTTTTAAAAGAAGCATCTATTCTTCATCAGGTGAGAGACACCCAGAGGGGACGGGTAGCATAGCTAAAACCCAAGCAGTTGGGGCAACTATGTAAGAAGGAAATGAGAAAACACTCCAGCCTTTGCCCAGTCCAGTGTGGAACCAGCCTCTCCGTATTCCCATGCAATTCACAGTAACTCTTTGTACAAAACGACACCTCTCCAAAGGCAAGAGCTGCACCCAGCCATCCTCCGGCACAGCCACGAGCCTGGTGGGGAAGGTGCCCAGTGAGGGTATTTGGGAGCAGCAGGCTCCCAGGAGCCCATTATCTTCTGCATTCAGGGTATCTCGTACACGGTTCCTCAGAGCTCTCGAAGACTCGCAGAGAACTCAGAGAAGGAGAGCAATGAGACACTCTGTGTTGTTCATTGCATGGATGCAATCAGCGGTATTATGCCTGAAAAATGGTGAGTGAGCATCTGCTAAAGAAACGATGAAATGATACTCGATGGTGTTTTCTTAAAGTCTCTGCTAAGGGTTGTTTTTTTTTTTAAGTGCTCTTTTTCATTGTCAGCTTACAATATACTTTCTGTAAAAGTGCCCTGGAGCAGGACTCAGTACCAGGTTTTGTAGCTGTTGAGGGCCTGGCTGTGGGTGTTCAGTCTCCTACCATTACCCACGTACTCACTTCATTCCAGTCCCAGAAACGGGAATTATATACAGTCAAATCAACTTGGCTGTTACCAGGCTTTCACTTTCTATATATATTAAAAGGACTTCCCATAGCTACTTCTCCATTCCATGATATTAAGGGAATCAGCCAAAGAATCAGCCGAGAATGCACTGATAATGCAATTACTACTAGATTGATGTTTTTAAATGTACTGTTGTTGACAAAAAGCCCTCAGAAACCTGAAATGTTAATCTGTTTTTCTTTTGCAAATTGAGTACTGCCTGCTGTGTACATCCTTTTATTACTGTAGGGCTGCTCATAAGCTCCAGGCTGCTGGCATTTATTTATTAAAAAAGAAAAAAGTATTAAGAAACAACATCGAAACATTTTTCATCTGGATTCCAAAACAAGAATAATTGGCAGATACAGGGAAAAAAAAGAAATGTCCAAAATATTGGCCGAAGAGTATTGGCAGAGGAGAACAGAAGGAGCAGTGTCTATATCCCCAGGGACGCAGAGTCAACGAAACAAAGCTGACTTTCACAACTAGTTGTCTAGACAATTAAGAGGCTTTTTACAGATTGATGCTTATGTTTAATAAAGAGGCCAAACTGCCTGAGCCTGCATGAAGCTGGAGGAAATAAAAAGCAAAATTCCACAGAGTGGTGCAAGAGCAGTATAATGTAATTGCAGAGGTTTCAGAGAGCTATCTTTATGAAAATGGGCAGCTTTCCTAGCCAAAAGACACCTTCTGGTGTCATTTATCAACAGCTGCTTTAGAAACCCAAGGTATGCTACAGTGATCAGTCATAGGAAGCCGTGCTGTCATTAATGACCAGATTTTTTCCGCTTCTTCATTTTGCTCCTTTGAAAACAAGTTGCTGCACTCTAATCCCTTTTCTGACTCTAAAGCACAAGAGTCTATACAGGTCCTTTAACATGAGCATTGCGTAACTACTGTATTTTCTGTAAATATATCTGAGTACCACCTCTAGTGGAAATTTCCCCCAGATAGCCTCACCTCTGACTTGGAGTGAGGAAACATCTCTAAGGGAAAAGCGAACTGAAATTAAACCATTGCACCATTACATACAGAGAACTCCAAATCTCAAAAAAACAAAAGGAGAAATAAATCAGCAGCAGTCACTTGTCCTGAGATTTAGGAGTGTTTATTGCCCTGCTGAATCCTGCCTCTTTTCCCCTTTGGTTGGGAAAGCACTTGTTTTCTTAAAGGACTGTATTTTACTAGTGTGCCTCTTCAATATTCTTTTATATAGAAAATAACTTTTTGGTTTTTTTTGACAAAAAAAGCAGAATATATTGTCTGCATCATCTGGGTAACTGACTTCCAGTTTTCCAGTTCCACCTGCCTTTCACAGAAATCACCCAGATAAGACACAGGACCTGAGTGCTGGCTAATGGGATATTTTGTTTATTTATTTCTGTAGTTTCTCTGAGACATTGAGATTTTGAAATCTAAGGCCAAGGTCAGCGGCTATGATGGGAGCTGTTGGGGTCTCTGTAGGCAGGAGGTGGAAGGAGTGACTGTTGTTCCCCACCGACACCCGCTGGATTCAGGACCAGCTGAGTCAGGCAGATTGCCGACTTTGTGGCACAGGTTGGGAACTGAACAGGATGGCTCCCCCCAAAAATGGAAGTGCTGAAGGTTCCTAGAAACAGATGCTTTTACTTTTTTTCCTCTCACTGCAAACACTGAATATAAAATTTGCTGCCAGCCTGCTTACAAAACCCTCCCAGGTCTGCTGGACCGACAGCTTGCTTCTGTAGATTCTGGGGTTATGGTTCTACTGCGAAGAGAATAATATTGAGATGAGCACAGAACATGTAAAAGGCAAAGTACCTGTGATTTCTAGCTTGAATAAATCTCCCAATAACTTGAATATTTGTTCTACTCTGATTTTTGCTGTTCTAAGTTATTCTTTTCCCTAATTCTCCCCATGGTTTCATAACTTGGCAAGTCCTGTTTACTGATTAGTCTTCGCCTCTTTCTAAAAAGGAAGGACTTTCTGTCATCTGCTAGGTTAGCTGGCTCACTCAGTAGGAACACAGCCTGAAAGCATGGGATGAAATCTGCATACCCAGCCCCATGAGTGCACTTCTGCGGCGCTGGCTGTCTTCAGGAACAAAGACAAAACCTATGTCCAGCTGTACGCGGAATCCAGACTGGCTTCCAAATGTTACTCAGTAGCTGACAACCCTTGGCAAGCAAAAGAAACCCTTTTTGTACTATCCTGAACATTTAAAAAGCAGTAATAAATAGATGATAGCCTTAGAGGTGTGATTTATTTGTTTTATGAATCACAGAAGAGTCCATAACTCATAAAAGATTAAGGCTGAAGCAAGTTGTATGGCTCTTGCATTACAAGTGGAGATTAATATCTTATTTCATGAAGCACCATCATTAACGGGTCTACATTACAGTAGTTTAATGTTAGTGACAGAAAGAATTGACTTTTAACATTTTTTAAATATTCTGGATTTTTGTTGATCTATGCCAGGGGGATTTCTCTGAGACCTGAGAGATTTTAAAGGGAAGAAATCCTATCTCAGTGCTAACTTTTGTACACCTGCACCCCACATTACTGTTATGGAGATCCACAAAGATCAGCATGATAATAAGGACAGCTTTCTCCCCACATGTAGATTGCTTCGAGGCTTTTAGGACCTTTAGTCATGCTGAGTCATGCTGAGATGACTTCCCTTCATTGGAGTACCTCGATTTACAGCTCGTTTCAGTGACAAGAGTGGCTTTTGCTACAAACACCTTGCAAATACTGGAATAGCTCTTCCCATCCACTGTGGCTGCTCCTGATTCTATCAGACCAGAGTAGCTTTGTTTTACAGTTTTCAGGGCTTCTCCCTTTCCAGGGCCATAATTAATTAAATCTCATCTTTCATGGGAATCACCATATTTATTTTTGAACTACAGATTATGTCCGCGAATGACTTCATCTTTCATTGTAGTGTGTCATATCACAACACTACAGTATTGAATACAATGTAATTTACTAAAATCTATTAAAACACTCCCATTTTAGAAAGCCATTACAACCTTCCTTGTTGTTATTACCATGTCCAAGAATGCCAATGCAACAGGAGAATTAACTTGATGAACAGTCCTGCAAAATGCGCTGCTACAAGCTGTTTCTAAAACATCTTTCAAGGGATCTCCGTCAGCTCATGGATTCTCTTTGGTTTTCTTTCTTTTCTAGAACTATTTGCTAGCCCTTAGTTGTGGTAAGCGACTATTTGTGCTTTCAGACAAACTCCATGAAAAACGTTTTTCAAGTGGAGATCAAAGAGCAAAGGCAAACATAAAAGCAGTCTTATAAAAACTGTGTATTAAAAAACCTATGCTCCATCCATATGCCAGCTACATCCAAACCTCATGGTCCCTTCTCTGTGAGGTTTCTTAAAGGTGGTAGAAATGTCAGACAAAACAAAAAGGAACACACTATAGAGAGGGACATTATCATGGAGATGGGAGGTGGCTCTCAGCAACCTTTGACTGAAGAGTTACGCCTGGAAAGCACAGCCCCATAGACTAACGCTTGCAGCACAAACTGTGGTCCTCAATTACTACAGGCTGAGGGCTGTAATCATTTCTAATGGTTGCAGGTGCCATTAAACAGAGTTTCCACAAGCTGGGGGGTAAAATGATGCCCTAAACCTACAAAAGTATGCAAACTCTTCAGTCCCTAGAAGGGAATTGTTCTTAAGAGCTAAGGGGTAGTTTTATTCTCTGAGATCACACAGTTCTAAAATTCAGATCTAAAATGAACCTACGTAGTATCTTCTTATGATTTCCCTTAACACCTCTGTACCCAGGTTGTTAATTTCTTTGATTTCTGCCCATTCTGGGATGGTAAGGCACAAACACAAAGATTTCCTCATAGGGCATAACACCACTGACCACTGAAGACCCTAGACACCCAGGTATCTAGAGTAATTATATGATATCAGTGCTCAGTAGACTCAAGTAAACAGCATAAGAGGCTTCAAAAAGTGCAATTGTTTTAGATAATTAAACTTCTTGCACTTGCTGACTAGAGTCGGTCCAGATTGTGCTGCCATCTCCACACAGCCAGAGGAACTTCTTTCTTCCATCGTGTCCCAGATTAATGCGAACACCTGGAAACTGAGGCTTGTGAGTAAGGTACATAAAACTTTATGGATCCTTCACGTATGGCATGGATCCAGTCACAGCAGTGATTCACTTTCCAAAGCCCTGTCTCAGCAAGGAGCGGTGATGGGTTCTCCAGAGACCCCTTTCTTCTTTGACTGCTTCAAAGTCCCAATCAGAAATACTTTAAGAAGATGGTTACAGGAAATTACACATTCCCTCAAGACATGTGAGCCTTCATCACTTAGATTTTAGCATATTAGTATTTTTAAAGATAGTTCACAACTGAACATGTTTTTGACTCGCCTATTGTTTTTACTGGGCTCATTTCAACACTTTAAAAGCCTTATATGCCAAGAGGGTTCAATGGCAGCAGCCCATGGGCAATTAAGGTTAAATTTTAGCTTTGGTCATATGTGACTGCTCCTGTAAATGTGGTAAAACACAGTTGGAGCACATATCCCCAGAGAGTAAGTAGGCAATGCTTTAGGGAAGCCATGGAAAGATAAATGGATGCAGAAGAGGCTTTGGAATTTCGCTTGAAATAATTTTTGCTTTGCTTTTAATGATCAAAACCATTCCTCCCACTGAACCACATTAAAAAAATAGTATTTGTGTCTGTGCCAAAGGTGGAGCATAGTGCAGACCCACTGAAATAAAAGACAAGTGAAAAATTAATGAGAAACTGGAAACCAGCAGCTCCCACCCTGTGAGCAGTAGTCTTTTATATACTTCTTCCATGGTGAGTATCTCAATGGGGCTAAAATCACAGTAGCTCCTTTGACTTCAGAGGAGATGCATCAGTTGGGAAGCAGAGAAAACAACCTGGAGTGCACTGTACCAAGTCTGTACAACACAGGAAGAGAAGAGGGCCCCTAATAGAGCAATCCATCACTCAGGAGGTGAGGGAATGTTTTTATTACAAAACAGTTTTTAAGTAAAGAGGAGAAGCACCTACAGGTGATCCAGATTCAACCGAGGCACTCATCACCCCAAAGGGGATGCAGCCTTGACCTTTAGCTATAATTTCTAGAGTGAGAAGGCACAGACAGGTGCAACAGAGAAGCCTGAGAGATACAGACATCCTCTTTCTATAAACCCTTCACTCTCCAAGATCTGGTCTAGAAGAAATTAGCAGTCTGAGACTGTCCCATTCCAAAGCCTGCTGACACCCATTTCAACAGCCGTCACAGTCCTGGATTAAATCCTAGAAGGGTCTTTTTTTTCCCTGCAGTAACTCCAAAGAACTCACTAATTAATTATGCTTCTTTTATCTAACTGTGTGATGTTTAAAATACCAGTTCCTCATGCTCTTTTGGGAAACTTTAATGAAATAAATCTGTTTAGCAGTCATGCAATGCAGTTTTCCCAAAAAAAGGAGAATTTATGGGGAGGAGATCACAAATCACCAAAAATTTTCATGTGTGTTCTTCTGTTGTTATTTATGAGCCAAAAAAAGCTGTCATGCATGTAACATGACACCAGAAATCCAAGGGTTTTTTCCTGAGCTAGTGTCTTTCCCTGTATATTCATATAATAACATTTGTCTTCCATAGGATGTTTAATAAATTCATGCTATAGTTTTGAAATGTCTTTGCTACCAAGTGAGTTCATTATCACCTGCTCACTGCAAGTAGCAGCTCTCTAAACCCACCATTTCTTGGGAGTTAGATATATAGTGTTTTAATTGCATATCATTAAATGCTTTACCTGTGCTGAATATTCTTTGTGAAGTCTATGGAGCCATAATTTCCTCCCCTGTAATTAACTGAGTTCACACGGCAGCACTGGCAAAGCATCCTTTGGAAGGCAGGGAGGTAAAAAGGATCTGTGCTGGATCTGAATGAGAAGCTTATTTGTGCTGATACCTGAAGCCTGGACTGTCCTGGGTTTGTGGGTATTGCAGTGACAGAAGTCAGCGGCATCACATCACTGTATCCCGGGCAGAGGAACCTTCTGCTCAGGTCAGATGCTCCTGAGCATTTGAGCAACCTGGGCTAGTGGAAGGCACCCCTGCCCGTGGCAGGGGGTTGGAACTGATGATCTTTAAGGGCCCTTCCAACCCAAACCATTCTGTGGCTCTGTGATCTCAACAGGCACCCTTCTCTGCCGTCACTCAATGTGTTTTAGAAGGCTGTTAGTTAATGAAACCTCCCTAATTTATCTTGTTCTACAGAAAGAGAAATGAAGTACGTGGTGGGGTTTGAGAGGCTCTCCCATGAGTGAGTGAGTATTGAAAAGAGAGAAGCAGGACGTGCTGCACAGCCCGGAGCTGCCCAGACCCACCACCAGCAGCAGGACTGGGGCATCGCCAACCAGCTCTGCTCCAGCACCTGGGAGCTTCCTGCATTTCCCAAAGCCTGGTTTGCCCTGAGCTCTGTCTCCCAACTTCTAGAGGAGGAACACAGAGTTTTTACACAGGTTAGGCCATTTGTACAGGCTGCTCCCCACCATCTCATTATTTCAGCTCTCCCATACCTGAAGCCACACAAACCCTTGCAGCAGCTCCTGGCACAGTGGACACCTGCAGACTCACTCTCTACTGATTTCTCTAACGCTTTCAGGAGCAGCAGCACCCCTGGAACCTTTACCCCCCCCGTCAAAGTGGGTTGAAATTGAGCAACGAGTCCAAAAGTTATTGGGGAGGGGAGGAGGATGTAGACACAGACGCACAGACGGTACGATTGCATAAGCCGCGTTCCCATGAGAAACCAGGCTGAAAAACAAACTGTCCTAGCATGGGCTCTCATAACTCTGCCTAGTAAGTAGGTCATGCCAGGTCCCAAGCTCACGTAACTTTGCCTTTATTGCCAATGGGCTCTCCTCTAGGAGGCAGCCCTGGGTTTGGCAGATTTGACCCCTCATGTTTCAGCTCATCAAGATATCCTTAAGGAAAAAAAAAACCAAAACCCAAACAAACTCTCTTACAGGTTGATACAATGCAATGTCAAATCCCACCACAGTCTCGTACCACAGCAAGATTTATGCTGTGGGGCAGAGCCAGGGAGGTTATAAACCAGCGGGAACAGCTCTGACACTGACCTTACCTGCTCCCACTGCTCCAGGAGACCAGGGGGTCTAAAATAATATTCTAGATCTCTGATGGGTCTGTTCTTCCCATAAAGTGGGAGAATCTTTCCCATTTGCATCAATGGGAATTATGTGTCTGCCTTGAAAATAGAATGGACATTAGGCCTGTTCCCAAGAAATAAAATCTTTGCATGGATGCTGCAGAGAAGCACTCTTAAAGATAATCTGTCAAGAAAATATCTTTATAAAAGTAGCCTTTCAGTTTAATCCTGGGGTCTCACACTCTTCTCTAGGCATTTATCTCCAAGGTCATGAACAGACCAGACCTGCTAAGTTTCAGCTAGACGTTTTTGGAGAATTCCAGCAGACAAAACCAGTCTGTTTTCCAAACACTGCAAAGGCCAGGCAATGGTCACCCTTAGGCATGGACCAGGCATCTGATCATCCAGCAAGGCAGGACTCCAGTGAGTCTCGCCAGCGGAGGAGCCCCGGGCCCTCCCAGAGCTGCGATCCCTTTGCCTGGGAAGGGAAACTTCATTTTCCATCTCTTTTCTGCCCACATCAGCTCCTGTGTGGGAGAGGGGCTGCTCACCTGCCTTCCCACTGACCATGTCACAGCTGAAAGGGCACTGGGAGCATCATTGTAAGAAATTTCGCACACCAATATACAGAATAGGAAAGATTTCTGCAGCAGATCAGAATGGTTTTGGAGCCCTTCCCCATACTTAAGTGGGAATTGTGATGCTAATTGCTATGTCTTGTGCACAGGCCAAATGTGAGAAGGGATGACCCATCCTGGGCTATCTTTTGTGCATCTACACCCTTTGGCAGGGACCACAGGCACAATGCAATGAGACACACAGCTGTTCCAGGGTGCTGAAATCTCCCTGCTTTTGAGTGATGCCTGCTGGAAATGCTGATACGAGCCACACCTCCCAAAGCTGAGCAGCTGGAGGACTTGGGAACGAAGTGGCTGTGGTGGAAAACAAGAGCAATCAAAAAAAATCCAATCAGAAACCCCACTCATTTCAGCTGATACATTTGAAGAAAAAAACTTTTTTTTTTTTTTTTTTTTTTTTTACACATAGAGGAACGTTCTTTCTCTTTCTTTTCTGTGAAACAAACAAAAAACCAAACCAGAAACATCTCCGCCTTCTATAGTTTACGAATTGCTTATTTTTTTTTTTTAATCCTATGGGAACACTTAACAAAATATATCCCTTACCAGAACCCAAGTGTACACAAGAAAGCTCCAAATTTGTTTGCATCAGACCCTCAGGGCACAGCAAGCACCGGAGTGCTGGATTTATTTCCACCAGCTACTTCTTTGGTCAAGTGTGTGCAAAGGCCCTTACTGAGCTGTCACATAACATTTTTCTTTGTCTCTGTGTATTTATCCCTACAAATTTCAAGGGAGTTGTTCATACAAAGTAATCAGGGTTTGGTCAATGGGCTCTTTCTGTATTTTTTTCTTCTTTATGGTTTGTGATTGTGAAAGGTTGTCACATAAATGTCTGCTCCTCACACAGTCTGCTGTGTTCACTTTCTACATATGCTTTCGATAATGTTCCAGTGACAGGCAACAGTTTTATCCTGTGTTGCTGTCTGCAAATGCAATCTGCAGATTTTTGCTTATAAATTGGACTTGCATCTCAAATTAAAGGGCTACTGGCTTTACAGCTCTGCCCCTTTGCAAATAGTTGTGCAAGCACGAACATTGCAGGAGGCTAATACCCCTGCAAAAAGGGACAGGCCTAACCACAATAAAAAAGCATATTCCTTTTAGTAAGAATTAAAAAAAGCACTGTTGTGCTCACTTTTGATTTCCATACTGAATCACTTCAATCACATGTGGGGATTTTACAGGTGATATTACCTGTCTTGCATGCAGCATCACAAATGGATTTAAAACACTTTGCTGGAAAAAAGGGGGAAGGAGCTCAGCTGAGTAGATAAAAAACATTGTTCTGAGAAGTAAAAAATAATCCTTTTACAATCAGAGATAAATTGCAAAGGAACTGCAAAAATATGCCCAGGAACATCAGTGAGATTTAGAAAAAATTAGATTTTTCAGATTTTACCTGACCATGGAAATAACCAGTGTTCCTTCAGCTGATTCGTTCTGCATAAAACTGTTCTACATTCTGTCACCTAAAAATATCTGGCTCATTCTGAGAGACTGATGAAGAACCCGGCTCCTTTTTTCTTCTCCCAACATGCCTCAGCTTGAAATCGTCAGAGCTGTGATGCTCGGCTTCTCTCCTCAGCCAAGAGTGTGAACAGTGAGGACAGGATTTCTCTCACCTAGTTTTAACCACAGAAAAAGTGGGTACCAAGTGCAAGCTACCTCTCAAGGTGTTTTTTGTGACCAGTATAGAGAGAATAGCCCCGGGAGGTGCCATCGACAATTGACTAATAATTCAGACTAAACTCCTATAAGTAGATGAGATGAATCCCACCCACAGAGTTTTCTTCTTCCTTGAGGCCAATTAGATATAAATACTGCTTCACCGTGATCTAGTTTCAAGACTTTGAAACAAGGCTTTCAGTCAAAAATGCAAATTCAGTGAAAACAAGACCTTTTTGTGGGAAAGGGCTGGTTTCTGATTCCTGTCTTAAAAAGATATTTAGAAGAAAACAATAGGTGTGGTTTCTACATTTTCAAAAAGCAAAATTTCCATTTTCTGTTTGAAATGAGTCTTGCGTTTGAAATTCACATTAATATATAGTCATTTAAAAATAAAGGGTCCACATAAAAAAGAAATCATTCCATTGGCTCAGCCTTCCCACTTATATTTAAATCACAGATCTGCAAATAAATTTCAAATTTTTCCTTTCATCCTGATTTAGACGAGAGGGGAAAAAAAAAACCCAAACCCAATCAAAACTTCAAACATCTATTTGGGAAACAAAAGTTATTTCCAATACAGCCTTAATGCTTCATGTACAGCTGAATCACCCCATGCTAAAAGGGCTGAGCTGACTTCACTCGGGTCGGGGAAGCCTGCTGTTTCTCATTCCTCTTTTGCTGCTTGGTGGCCGACTCCAGCACTGGTCACAAGCACCCCAGCTGGGTGATGGAGTGCTGCTGCAAACACATCGGCCATAAATACTGTGAGAGATGCCGGGCACAAACCCAACTGGGTTTTGCTCATGCTCTGAGACAAAAAGACTTGACCCAGGTCCCACCTGGGAACCAAGTGAGCAGGTCAGCAGGATGCGGAGCCTCAGCTCAAACACCTTCCTCTCTGCTTGGACTTGGTGCCCTGCTGACATGGTCAAACAAACCCTCCATGCCTAACCAAAAGACCAGCAGACCCTTTAATAGATGCACAAAACCCAGAGGGAAGATTTGCTGAGAATTTTCCTGGGGGTGACTTTGTGCTGGGCTGTGTGTGGGAGCTCAGCAAAGCAGCCTCTGGTTTCACCTGGTCAGAGCAGAGCTGTCCTGCTCCTTACAGACCCTGTTGCCACACCACAAAGTCCCATAGTGCCCTTTGAGCCATTGCCACCCCTCTGCCGCGGCCGCGTGAAAACCAATATTGAAAAAGAGTTAATGTCTCAGCATGAAACTAAGCTGTACGGCATATGCTTTTAACATTAGAAAGAGGAAACAGTTCAGGGAAAAAGATGCAGACCTGGCAAGTTTTTCTTTGTGGGGGGAGAAAAAAAAAACAAGAAGAAAAAATGATGAAGAATTTTGTCTTCAGACAGAGAGGGGACAGAGGAGCAGCCATGCAGGGCTGAGGGTGCAGATCGGTGCCTGAGCACTGCTGCTGCTGTCACAGGGTTTAATTCACAGAGCTACCTGCCTCGTTTCTGGCACCAAGTGCAGGCGTGCTTTCCCAGTGACAGTGCTATCCTATCGCAGCCTCCTTGTCTGCTGGCTGCCAGACAGATTTTGCAGCGCTGCACCGTGCAGACCAGCGCGAGGAATTGCACCAGCTCCACACGATTCAGGAGTGATGCTCGGGAGTGTGCAGAGTGGTGCTGACAACAGCTGTGGGGTTTGGTGCATTTTTAGATAGTCCCCAGCTCCTGCATCTGAGCAGGAATTTCAGCTTTCATTTATTTCAGTAATTAAGTTAGTAGCGTGTTTTGGCTACAGAGAGGGACTTCAAAATAGTAGATTCCAAAACCAATAAGCAAATAAATGAACTTTTTTTTCTTGTTTCTTAAACTGGGAAAAAAAACCCACAAAACCCTGTATTTTTTAAACCAGGCTCAGTATCTCACGATATTTGAAAGGCTAGGGCTGATAATCCTTTCAGAGGAGCAAGAGGGCACGCAGATCAGCCCTGGAGCACCAAACCTTGTTCTCATTTCTCCAGCGGGCCAGCATGGGTGTAACTGAGAATAAAAGCTGACCCACAGCAAATGACTGCTCCGAGAGAGGAATGGGATATTAAAAACAGCAGGCCACTGCTTAATTGTTCAGCCAGTATCTCTGAGATGAGCATTGTTCGCCCTGACAAAGCCACCTGAACTGCTATCTGGGATTTTCCTTCTGATTTTTAAGCAATGTCACTTGCAGGCCTCCTAATTAACGCCAGGCCAAAAGCCCTGCTGGCTCAGTCGAGGGAATGGTGGAGCAGGAGGCTGCCCCAGCCCAGAAAAGCCCTCGGTTGCTCAAACCCTTTTCTGCTAAAGGCAAACAGCTCTCTGGGAACCATTACAAGCTTCTGAGTTTGTGGGATCAGGATAAGGGCTTATGTCTTCTTGCTTCTAAGGGAGATAAATAGATCATGTGGGGATCTGAGAGTTTATCGGGAGTTACACACAGTCTCTCGTATGTCTTTAATAAGGAGAGAGCTCGTACTTTGGATCCACTTTACCTCCAGCCCTCTTTTCTTCTCTGCCTCCTGTGTATTTGCCAGCCTGTATGCGAACACACATGCGCACACACGCACACAAACCACAGACATGTGGACAAATAACCCACTGGACTAAATCTGTTTGAAGAAGACTTTCAAAGAGAATGAGCCCCTCCCCTTTGGTTGAAATCAGAAAGAAAATGGGAGCCTGAAATACTGCTGCTGATACTCTGGTAGAAGGCCAGGAACACTTCAACCTCCCCGAGATGCTCTTATATCAGATCCATGTCCGTATACACTGCAGTGTTACCACAGATTCCTTTTTTCTCCTCCTCTCCATCAATTGAGAAAGTTTTACCTTTCCACCCCATGAAGTCTGCACCCAGAACCTCACTTCATCTGCAGCTCTGCATTCTCGGGCAGGGCAGGACGGGGACAAGCAAACCCCACCAGTGTTCGTGTCCCCGTTGCTTACGGGCCTGCACTCAAGTATTTGAGGATAATTTGCTGTAGTTCTCATAGTTCTTCATGTTTAAGTCCCTTTTCCCACTCAGATATCTGAACTATAGATTTTTTTTTTTCCCTCTGGAAGGACTGAGGGAAGGCAGGTTGTTAAGGGTTTTGTGTGTGTATATAGCAGGGAGTCTGGGTTAAAAACATTTGAACCAGCCCAGGTTAATATTTCAGTGGGGCTGTGTGAAGTCAGAACAAAGCCCATTTTCTTGATTCATGGGCTTTACACGCGGGGGAGTTGCACAAGACGGACTGTCCCTTTCTTCCTCTCTGTTCGTGTCATTGGTACAGAATGGAAAATTTGCACGTGAAGAAAAAAAGGTTGCCTTGAAGTGACATGAATCATTCTGAGGGGCATTGCCCTACCTTGCCTCTTCTAAGTCATCTCCTTTATTTCCTCTTCAAGGTATCACGTGAAAGCAAACCACAACAGACTGTGCCATAGCTTGCTCAAGTAACTTATTTTTATCCAGCGGTGAATATCCTCACTTCCCCCTTTTCGATAGATCAATGACTCTCCCAGAATCTCTTACTGCAGCAGAGCTCCCTGCAAACTTGACTGTGTCTTCACCAATGGCATCTTTAAGAGTCAAACAACTGACTTGCTCTCATTTTTCTTAAATGGTGACATTTTCATCATTGGAGAGATCATGGAAAACATTCAGTGGAAAAAAAAACAATGTACTTTCACCTCAGAAATCTTTCTTGGCATTACCATTGGTCTCACGCCAAAATTAAGCTGAGAAAATTCTGTCACTTTACACTCAGCTTTTCTCCATTCCTTTTTCATACAAATTTAACTGCTCTGAGTTTTAGTTAGCAAGGGCTGATTAAAAACTGTTAAAGGTATCAGTAACTCACTTCTTATTTTTAGAAATAAGAAGGTATCCATGGTTCCTCCTCCTCTTTCATAGTAATCAAAAAGCCAAAAGAGTTGATAACATTGTCAAGGCACGCAGTCGGTGTCACTCTCGCTTCTCTGGGGCAACCAGTAGCATGGCTGTGCCAGAGGGGCTGTCAGCCCAGGGGATGAAGTCCCTGAGTAAGGACTTTGCAGCCTTAACTGAGGAAAGAACTGCTTCAGCCACAAAATAACACAGAATCACAGAATCACAGAATGTTAGGGATTGGAAGGGACCTCGAAAGATCATCTAGTCCAATCCCCCTGCCGGAGCAGGAACACCTAGATCAGATCGCACAGGAACGCATCCAGGCGGGCTTTGAATGTCTCCAGAGAAGGAGACTCCACCACCTCTCTGAACACAAAAGCAAACAGAAACGTGCTGGAGAGAGGAAGATGCCTAGCCATGCAGAGCACTGGTGTTCTCCCAGTAGGACAAGGAGCAGGAAAATGTTTCCCTTCCTTTCAGACAGGTCTTGTTGCTCTTTTAAGCATGTACAGCACAGTTATCAGCAACTGCCTGTGAGCTTTCCCGCAGCCCTGCATGTCTGTGCTCTTAATACAGTCACTGGAAAGAGAAAACATTGATTTATTTTTTTTTTTTTCAGTGTGCCTGTCCTGCAGTAACTGGGAAGTGAGGAGTGCTGGAATTAAAGCAAACACTCATTTTGCCGTGCAGTTTACTATATTTAAGCAATTTACTATCAAGACTTGATAAGTCCCTCTGTCCCACTCAAACAAAGACGATACTGTTATACATGTTATATATGCATCCTGGCTCAGGAAGGAGGCTAATCTCAGAGAGACTTCTGACACTGTGAGAAATCTGGACATCTGAGCAGCCTGGAGCCCTGCAGCTCCCAAAGTGTGTTCTTCCTCTCATTTGAGATGGGGACAAAGCACAGCTCCCTGCTACAAGTGGCTGCTCAAGATGTCATTGCAGGCACCCTCCTTTGGTGTAACATCATGCTCTTCCTCTTTTATCCGAGCCCAGAGCAGGTCCAAACTGGAACTTCAAACATACAACCAACAGATGTTGTGAACATCAAGGGCCCCAGAAGGCGACTCAAATCCCATGATCCCAAAAGAGGAACTTGCTTTGTGAAATGGTTTCTTGCAGATACCCACAGATACTAGAAATCTCATGAGGACAACCGAGCTGATAACGTTTGCACTGTTCAGAAGGAATACTTTGCCACTCAGAATAAATAAGGACATTTTAGCAACTGCAGACATAAATCAGAGCCCTGGTGCAGCCACGCAACAGAAATGCTGCATCTTTGCCTAACCACAAACCCCATCTGGATCCTGCTGACACTCTTCCCACTCAGATTTAATTCTAGTAGCCATCAAATTGCTTCTCTGACCCAAATTTAATCTCCTTGTACCTGTTAGTTCCACTATGCCCACCCAGCGTTCAGCTCTCAGGGACATCTGCAAACCATCAACACACTTTTTATTAAAGGTTTTATTAGTCAGAAGGGGCTGCCTCTTTAAAAGGAGAAGCTGGATGGATTTCTTTTTCCCCAGGCTGCTGAAATCCACAAATATTGTCACATTTGCTGAGTCTATTTCCAAACAAATAAATGAAGCCTGCAGGCTGGGTAGCAATGGAGATCCACAGCTGCAGGGTGTAAAATTGGAATCCCCATCTACGGACACGCTGCAGCGCTGCTCCCCTTGCACAACAGGCAAAGGAAGGAAGTTGAAAGGAAGCAATTTATGAGTTACCTCTGAGTAATACAGTGATATGGTTAGCAGTGCAGAGGTAGAAAAGCCTGTAGGACAGAGGGAATATACGTGGGCTTGTAAATTAGTGCTGGACGGGAAACTAATGTGAGAAGGAGAAGAGCTGCCTAATTTTATCAGTGTGCATCCAGCAAGGTGACGGGCAACAGTACATGCATAGGAGAAAATGAACTGAGGAAGAAAGGATGCTTTTTGTATTTTATACCTACACCTCAAATGTAACATAAAAGATCAAGTACTGCTTTCCTTCCCTTCATAATTTCCTCTGAAGGAGGCAACTGCTACGGAACAAAATTATTTTCTCCTAACACCCAGTCTGAGAAGAACGGGATTTATTTACTTATTCAATAGTCAGAGTCCAGAGTCAGAGACAACAGAAGGTTTTTTTTGTTTTCCCTGTAATTTTGCTTATCACTCTCATTTACTATTTCAGTTCTTAATAATGAACAACTTCAAATGAAACAAAACATACTCAGAGCCACTCAGCTCCTGTGCTGAGCTTGAATACAACTATACAGCATTTTTTTCTAGAGATCAAAAATGTTTAATGAGGTTTTTCCTCTAGCCATTTGACATTTCTGTTGAATTAACTTCTTGGACTCATCAATGACCAAAGATGTCATAAAGCATAGGAGTAAAGGCTGCCTACTGTTGGAATTCTTTTTGTTGTTGTTAGTTAAATTGAAAAAGGACCAAACCTCTGGTACATACCTGAGTTTTGATTAATCTCTGAAAGTTCGGGCAAGGGTTTGGGTATTTATCAAAACATATACCTAAATTTGAGGCTTTTAAGATTTGGTAATCAATATTTAATTTATTCCTGTATATACAGCTCCAGCCTACCAATTATTATGCATTTGTTTAAAAGAAGAGGTCTAATGATAATACTTCTGGCTCCAAAGATAAAGTCCAGCATTTAGAAAGGTACAAGATGCAAATGTAAATTGAACAGAGAATTTGAAACCATCTGCTGAATTTTTATTTAATTAAGACCTCATCTGCATTTGAAACACAAATTAAGGTAAAGTGTGAATTTAAATGAAAAAGAGATTGATGAATAACTTCATGGGCATTTGCGTTCTGGAACAAGAGTGCATTGTTCTTATTTACCTTAATACACTTTGAAATTGTTATTCAAATTAGAAACACAGAATTCTCTTTTCAAGAACAAGAGCATCGATACTTAGAGTTAATCAGAAACGCTCACTCAAGAGCAATCTATATGCAAGACAGTTTATAAGAAAAGTTAGCAAGGAATTGTGAAATGAGCTTTGTGCTCCCTGTGTAATGTATTTCATATAACTGCAGTTTAGGGAAGTTTCAAGTGCACGACTTACCCACACCTCTCATGGATCATTCACAGTAATATTGTGCCTGGGTGTAAGCCTGGTGTAATGAATGGAAATAAGGGCGTGTTGTTTAAAAGGACACTAAAAGAATATCAAATGCAAGTGTAATCAGAGGCAGTCTGGGGATGCACAAGTATTTTGGTTTTGCCAGATTTGTTCAATCTGAGTTGCAAAAATGGAACACCCCAGGGACAATTTCAGGCTGAAATCCTGTTCCAGATGAGCAGAACAAATCCAAAAGTCCCTCCTGAAACTCAAGATGTCCTGGGATCTCTCCAGGCACAGAATGCAGGGTCCATCTATTCATTGTGGCACCGAAGAGGACTCTGGTGTTTTTCGGAACAGGACTTGCACCCATGAATTGAGAAATCTCTTCTTCAACTTGCCATGAGCTGCAGCAAGCCTGAAACTCCCATTGAACTGCCCTATGAAACTGATGAGACATTAGTTTTCTAACAAAAGCCCCAGTGGTGAAATGCACTGATTTCAAGTCACACTTTTGCCACACTGAGTTTTTGCTGTCATCGACAATGTTTCTCTGACCCTGCTGCCCTGCAGAACAGACCAACTTCATCAGGATTTAGAAGACACAAAATTTTAATCTCTGAATCGTCTCCCACAAACCAGGCTGTAGTGATTAAAATAAAATGGCCTCTGGAGCCAAACAGGCAAAATTTTGCAAAATTTAAAGCACTCCTTTTTTGTCGGTTGTGAAGATGGAGAAAAGCCAGGGCGTCCAATTTGACCTGTGCTCGACCACACAGACTTTGGAACTGATACCGCCTTGCTCCACTCAGGGGAGCTTAACTATTGATTTCAAGGGACAGATGAAAATGGAGACTGAATCTAGACTAACCCAGGTTACTGGTCTGGTTCTAAAAAACAAAAACCTAATTCTTCCTTCTTAGAAAGCCAAAATATCATATCAATAGTGGACCTACCTCAGGTGTTTCATTACAGAAGGTCACTTATGAATGTGTTCCTCTCCCTTTGACAATTGGGTGGACCACCATATATGCTGAAACAGTACTAATACAAAAAAAATTAGAATTCCGACCACACTAATAGTCCCATCAGGGAACAGTGATGAACTGATGGTGTAGATGATAAAAAGAGCAGCTGTGGCAATCTCATTCATTGCTCGTGTTTACAGCTTTTTGCAGAAAGTAGGAAGCACTTTGCTTCAACACCCAAATACATGTAAATTTCCCCCCCAAATAAACAAACATTTATTTTAGTTAGATGATTTAAATTATTTCTCCCCAAATTATTTCTTCTCAGAGTCAAAACTTACATCAAGACACAAAAAAGCAGAGAAAAGACACTGCAGATTACACAGAAGCCTAAAACCTGCCTGTAAGTACATAAAATCGAACAACTGTAATAAAACAAAAAGTTCATTCTAGCCTTTTGTTTGTTTCCATTGTAAAATTGCCATGGGACTGAGGAAATATAGTAATGCTTAATTTTAATAGTTCCATCATTGTAGATTGGCTGGGTATTAATTGTGTTAATGGTGATCATACTGAATTCATTTGGTATTTATTGAGAGACCACCTGTGCACCCATATGGTTTCCATCATTATTTAGGAGTAGTTAATGGACCCATTAGGAGTTAGCAGAAAGATGTGGGCTGGCAGTACTTCCCGAGAGTGGTAGAAACATTCTGTTGATATCCATTGCATTTTGAGGATTTTCCAAAGGGCTATTTGCTTCTCACCAATTTTCTTTTTCTTTAAATTACATATAATTTCATCTTAGTTTTTAAGAACTCCCGAAAAAATGAATTCATGTTTCTTTTCCTGCGACAAATCTAGGGGGACAACCTTTAGCCTTCTCGTTTTGCAAAATATCTCTTAACATGTTTGCTGCGTGGCTCTCTGGAGGAAGCAGGGCATAGGAAAGCTTCCAGCATCACAACAGAGCTTCTAGGGGTGGGTGCACTTGTGTGCTGCGGGGGGAGAGGTTGAGAGAGGATGGGGAAAAGGGGAAATGTTTACTGGGGCTCTCGGCCTGCAGTGTGACAAATTTGCCCATGCAATATGTAGTCTCAGTTGTGCAAGACCAGAAACCTGTGGTGGGGAGGGGATGGTGGGGGAGTCACATGCAGGGAGTCAGCCTTGGCTGTCAGCAGAGGAGAAGGAAGAATGCTTTGGCTGGGTGTGGTGGTAACCAAGGCTGCTGGCTGACCGCAGTGACCTCCGGCTTTGATCCACGTATCTGAAAAGACGCTGCTAACGCTTTGCTGCTGCACAAGGCGAGCAAACATGCAAGATGCTGCGGCAAAGCATTTCCATTTTGGTGCCATGACAATGGGCAGATGGAGGAGCATCTCTGTAGCTTCAGTGCAAAAGGACAGTTACTTTGTTCCAACTGGAATCCCTGAACTAGTTTAAAATGAGTTAAATGCTTATTTCCCCAGAAAGGAGGAGTCTAACTCCCCCCACACATACTTTAAAATTTCAAGCTTATTTTCTACGTACATCCCTAACAATACAAAGTTGATGCCATTTTTGCCTTCTACAAGTATTCATTTGCCAGCCACCTCTAATATGATTTGAACTTCTTGACCAAGTGCAACAAAATTTGATAAAACAGTAGAAGCCTCAAAGGTTTTAGGTTCATACAGATTTTGGAAAAATGGAGGGAGCGGACAGAGGAAAGGGAGGGATCCCAGCTAGTGCCTATACAGAGTACAAGAGGCTCAGTCTAGGCTCAGCTGTGTTTCAATAAAACAGAGACTCCACTCTCCAGTGAAGTCTTCTCTCCCTTACAGGTGTCTGAAAGATTTTCTGTTACGTTTAAATAATTTTAAAACTCTCCCCTTACACACACACTTAATGAGGAAGGCTCATGCTGCAACGCTCCTAGATTTCAGGCAGGTCAGGAAGCCACACGGTACACATCATGAGAAACCAAAATTCATTAGTTCTCTTGTTTCAATAAACAAGGAAGAGACCAACCTGTCTTCTGTTTTTGCTAGAGAAACAATTAAATTAACAGTTATTCATCATGGGTGTATTCACGAGATGAATGAGGCCTGAAACAATCATTTCTGCATATAAGGAATATAATCAAGCTACTGTTGGCATGACTGGTGATTATTCATACTTATATTCACGACATCATCTTGTTAAACAAGGCTATGTTCTCACAAACACACCTTTGGCATTTAAAGGAGGCTCTTTTCTGTGGTTATGGAAGTCGAATCAGACTTCAATGCACTTCTTGATATGACCCTTTTGTTTTCTAATCTATGTATTTTTGGGTTATAGTCTTAACCAGTGATTGATACAATAGATGCATTTATGTTAGCATTTTCATAATTCTCTTTTGAAGGAAATCTCCCAAATATCTCCATTTACTGTGCTTGGGTTTGAAGTACATGACAGTCTTGAAGTGTGCAAACTAGATGATTTTGGGGGAAACTTAAACCAAAGGATCTGCATTCAAAGGGCTTCAGCTGCTAACAAGCTTTCAGTCCAGTGCACCATACCAGATCCACTGCAAAATAACACCCTAAAAATGTACAATACGGAGGTCAGGTTCTCATCACCTGCAGTTTCACTCCACAGATTTGCCTCCACTGCGTTGCTCCTCCAGCATGGCACGACTTCATACCCATGTCAGCTCTCCATGCAGATCAGAGCACGTGTGCAGGGTGAGTTATTGCCCTACAGTACAAGTTTATTAAGAACAGACATTACAAAGTTATTTCCTGAGTTTTGAGAAAACCTTTCAGTTCAGTTCTTCCTAAATGCTGCATAATAATAGAACAATGCTTTTGCTTTTTGTTTCTTATATCAGTGATGTAAAATGTTAGTGGCTTGAAATGTCAGAACACTGAGAAGAAGTGAGAATTTGATGGCTTCACAGCATAATCTAGCAGCTGTCCAGACTCTTAGTCCTCAGCACTGCTATGCCACATGATCAAAAGCTGTTAATAGATGGCTCCTCAGCAGGCTGGTACGGTGAGTTATGGCTTCGGCTCCTGCCCTGAAAGATATTGCCTTCAAAGAGAGGGAGCCTTAATTGCCACCCTGCTTATAAACCTAAGGGCAAAACCAAATGAAAGCTCTGTAAGAGCTGAAGCACTTTTGTCCCTGGGGAAGGTCATGGCGAGATCTTCACGAATGGGGGCAATCCTGAACTAACCCACATGGTCAGTGAAATGAGAAACACACAACTGTTTTCTGGTGGTTTTGGCTACTTAAACTTTTAGGAATAATGAAATTTGAAAAAAATAATGTGCCAAGAGCACAGGCTGGGACTTGGCTGCTTGTCGCAGAATTTAGTGGCATCTTTCAGAAAAAGAACAATTTAAAACTGAAATATTCTCTGTCATGAATTGCCTTTGATTCCTCAGATTTTCTTCAGTCTCATGCACCCCTACCTTCCCTTCCCTGCCATGATTTCCTCTCAGCCCACATCATCAGTCTCTTAATAATGTTTCCTTCTTTGTGCTTTTAATATTTTTTTAGTCACTTTCTGTAAAGGCACTTAAATCACTTATGAAACCCCTCTGTGCTGTTCCAGTGCCATGAAATTATGTCACGTTTCTGCAGGGTACCCCACCCGAGCATTACAAAGCTGTGCTCGGTGTGGCCAGCCCTGCTCTAGCTGCTCTGGTGCAGGAGGAGTTTTGGGGAATTACTGCCCAGGGCATTTTGTTCTGTTTCAGTCTTTTCTTACCCTTCCCTCTAATGTGATGGATCTGAGCATATGGGCCCTAAAATTCAGTCACATTTGAACCATTTCACTGTCTGTTATTCAAAATCCCTCCCTCGTGTTTTTTTTTGGGGGGGGATCCACAAAACTGAGGCAGCACCCGAAATGCAAAAACATCGCCATGCCTTACCTACTGCTTTATCCAGCAGCAAAGCACCGAAAGGACTGGAAACCAGGCAAGTTGAAGCTCTTTGCTTTTAAATGCATTAAAAACCCTCTCAGATCCCCTTTTAAGCTAAGAGAAGCAGACAGTGGATCCTCCTAGAAATCCCCACTGAAGCTGCTCTCAAGCAGTCCTGCAAGGCACAGGGGTCCACCACACCCTCCATGCACAGGTGCTGTTAGCAGAGGTCCATTACGTAATTAGCACCTTTCGGTCTGCTTTTGGGGTGTAAACAGTAGTAATGAACCACAGGATGCTGAAGGTAGTTTCCCTGTGTGAAACAAGGCCTGCCGAAGTGAAAGAGAGCCAAAGAGAGGGTTTTAAGATTGTTCCTGTTCCAAATGGAAGTTCATCAGGCATGGAAAGTGTTTGCACACGCGCTGAGTGTTGTGCGAAGGCTGGATGCGGCAGTACCTGTCTCCCAGGCCACCTGTTTTTTCCCAAACAGTAGTTCTGTGTTCAGAGGTCAGTGCTGCACTCGGTGAGCTCCTGGGCATAGACCTGTGAGAGAAGAAAAAGGCTGGACTTGTATTTGTGCTTGTATCCTTCATCCAGCCCTGTCACTCCAAGGTGACAGGGGCAAGCAGGCACACCTGCGGGGGGGCAGGATGCTCCATCTCTGCAGGAGGAGGAAGCAGAAGAACCAGACTGCTCAGGATCTGTCTACAGCACCAGGTCACAACAGATTTAGGCATGTTGTGTCCAGTCCTGCACATGTTCCGCCCGTATTGCTCAGTCACATAGAACAGGAGACATCTCCCACAGCTTCAGGTATCTCCTGTGTCTAAATGTGTCTGAGTAACCCATGCAGAGCTCTGTGCAGACATGACACCTGAACTAGCTGCTGGTGTGGCTTTACTATGAGTGGGCAGAGAGGAGCGCTGCTAAGACATGACTCTTCTGGTCTCCTTTAGATGTCCTTCTTAGAAGGAAATAGGTGGTAACCCTAGAAATGCTTGTTTCTCTCCCTTGATTGCACACAGAGCCCATGGTAATTAGCTCAGCAGCAGATATCTGTAGTTTAATGGGATGAATCCCACCCTAACTACTCTTAGGAAGACACTTGGACAGAGGAAGATATTGCACACGTTCAGGATATAAAACTCTTAAACAAAAGGTCACTAGGCCTCAGAGACACCCGCTGGGGGCAGCCAGCACACTTCTGGTCTGTGTGAGGGACCGAGCCGAGGCCAGCACGGACCATGGCTGGTGTGGCCACTGGTGGGATGTTGGACGAAGCACTCTTCTTTGTGTGGTTCGTGCATTAACACATGAACAATGGAAGGATCTAATCCTGGGATCAGGTGTGAAGCTACGCTTATCTGACAGCACAGATGTATTCCTGAGCCATATGGACCCAATGACACACGGCTTCACAGTGGGGTTTGCCTTCAAATGGGGTCTAGCTTTGAGTCTGTGGGTTTTGGTACTGAAACAGAGGGTGACCTCTGTCACACAGTGTAAAGCTTGGGGAGCAGTAGGTGAGATGTGTGGAACCAGGAAACTGCAATCAGCCTTTGATCCTTAGCCCATGTATTCAGACTCTGGAGGAACTCACCCCAAACTTGAATATCTCATTATTTATATTTATGATTATGTTTTTTAATGGAATTCTACCCTTCCTTTCCCTGGGTACCATTTGTGTGGCCAGAAATAATTAGAGATCTGGTCTTTTCACCGTGTTTTGACTCCCAGGGAACTGAAGAACCGTGAGAAGGTCTGATCTGATGTTATTTCAACCCCACAAATAGCTCCCTGAGTGATACAAAGTGCTTGCAAAAAAAAGGAAAAAAAAGTAAACACAAATACCTGGAATGAAAATATAAGTCACCAGAGCCACACACACCACAGCCTGTCAGAGCAGGAAAGACTCACAACCCAGCCCCTCTTGGTGGTATCTAATGTCTCTAAAAGGCTCTTTGGGTAATTTGTCCACATTTAACACTGCTCTCAAGGGGAAGTCGAACAAGTTGTATTGTTCCTTTTAACCAGTTGTTCTCAGCTGTCTATTGCTTCACTTCATTCCTGAGACCCTCTCAGATAGGGTAGACCCTATCTACCACCTCCAGGTGTATGGCCATGTAGGAAGGGTTATTTTATACAAAACACATGTTCCCACCTCAGAGGAGACGTAACCATTGTGTCTGCTTCCCCTTGCACTGAAGTTGGTCTTTCGGTAGATGCTGTGGGAACCCATCTACAGCTGATTAAGCTGTAGACCAACATGTCTTGTTCTGCTATGTGGGAGGCAGTAGGTATTATTTTTTTGGGCTGTGTAAACCACTACCCATTAACTATAAACTCTTAGTCATCTGCAGGCGATACTATGTCCCCTTCATTCATTACTTCATTACAGGCTTTATTTTTTTTAAATGAATGAATCTTTGTTTCGTTTTCTTTCTTTTGGACATGAACATGTGAATCACGCATGCAGCAAGGATCCAAGAGTCAATCGACACAAGATCTCCTCGTTTTAAAGCAAGGAGTATCCAAATATTACAGAATGGAGAGCTTGTACTCTGGGGCATAGCAGATTTCAGCCAGTAAGTGTCCAATTTAGGATAATACTGAAAAGTCTGACCTCAGTTTTACCCATACAATGTCAATGTTTCAGTACAAACCAGCAGTTATTTACAGCGGTGCCCTGGGAGAGATGGGATCTGCTGGGACTTTCTGGCTGCCAGTGATGTAAAATGACTGTTTGGGTAGGAAACAGCACGCCTAGACCACTAGGCTGTAGGTCATAATACCCAAGATATTACTGGGTTTGCTTGTGCCCATTTCCCCTTAACACAGGACAAACCCTTTTACCTCCTTGTCTCTCCGTTCAGCTCTTGTCCATTCAGCTACCCTGGGCACAGCTTGGCTGTAGCCAGCACCTGGTGATTTTATTATGTATATTCACCTGGATGATCTCTAAGATGAAAAGCTCGATCATACACAGAAATTAATCTGGAAGCCAGCGTCTCCATTTGGGGAGAAAAGACTCTTTGGAGACAGCTTGCAAACCGCATCTCAAATTCTCCAAGTTTCCTACTAATTTAGGCCCAGGTTTTTAGCTCAAGCACATCTGGAACAATTACTGCTCCAAACATGTGGTACATGTCCTAGAAGAAAGTCTTTTAAAACAAAATAACAATAAAAAACCCAAACCAGAACCAACCCTCTGGCTTTTCCACAGAAGGAAGGCAGGGCTGCTACCAAACTCCGTGCCAACAACTTTGGAAGCCCAAAACAAAGTTGTATAATAACGAGAAATATAAAACAAACTAAAGCAAATGGGGGTGGGAGGAAATGCTGCTCTCCCTCTTCCCACTTCTCTCCCTCCTCCTCTTTTCCTGGCCCACCCATGTGTAACTGGCTCCAATAAACCATGAAAAGAGCAACTTGGCAGCATCTGGCACACTGGACCTGGGCAGATGCCAGCTGTGGGGTTCCCACCGGTTTTGAAAGTTGTATTTTTTTGTATCTATAAAATATATATGTTTCAGTCTGGATGGCTAAGTGAACCACTGAAACCAAGATAAGCAAAGGCAGCAATTGGCATGCACTCTGCACGTTCTCCAGATCTTATATCCAGTTACTATGTCAGGCTAACTCCGCTAATGAGGTTCTTATGCAACTTTATTTTAGCTACAGGAAGCCTGAGTCCTTCTTTTAGTCAGTAGGAAGTTTTCAGCTGATTATGAAGACCAGCATTCTGTCATAAATTTGTCAGGCACAAGAAGCTACAGCATTTGGCTTTCAGTGTCACAGTCAGGAAGATTTGTCTGTGCAATAAGAAATCAATTAGATTTCTCTATGCAATTAGATACAGAAATATGCCATTTTCTTATTTCTACTATTTATTCTATGGAATATCTCTTTACTGAGGCCACACTTGATGTTTCATGAAAAGTGGGAAAAGGACAGTCCCTGCTTCAAAGAAATGCCCAGTGTGATGCTTGTTGCTAATTTTTCAAAGCAGCAATAAGATCTGCAAAGAAGGAGGTCTCTTTGAACCAGACATGGAGTGATGAGACCCCTTTGGGGAGCAAAGGGCTCATCTGGGTCGCAGGTGCTAGAGGCTAAGGCAGCAAGGCAGACTGCTGGTGTCACCCAGCCAGGAGCACAACCTGTGTCACATGCTCTGGTTGCAGCCCGTGACCACAGCTCCTGAAATTATTTCAAGGGGAACCAGGTCCCAGAACTGCTTGAGCACATCTTGGAGTCACACCGACTTCTCTGACCCCTGAAATGTCTTGGAGCATCTGCCCTGGCCAGGCACTCAGCTGTGTCTCAGAAGAAGACTCTTCAGAAAAACAAAGTGTTTTCCCGCGTCTAACTTGAGCTGGAAAATAGAGCACAGGCTCCAATAGCTCACAGACTAAACACCAGAACCTATTCTTTCTTCTTTTGTTTTAATACTCACATCAGCGACAGAGAATGGAAAAAACGTGTGAATCAGGTCATTTCCAAGTTATGTGATTCACTCCGGTAGGATGTTGCAGTTCTTTGTCTCTCTTTGAGGAATCACGTGGAACAAAACCACAACAGGCTGCTGACTTGCTATGGGGTGGGGGCGAGTGGGGGGAAGAACAAAAGTGCCCCTCTATTTTAGAAAATCATTATCATGCTTATCTTCCAGGTGTCTCCAAGGCTTGCAGAGGTTTGACAGGATTCCCATGAATGACGACTTTTGCCCACAATTCTATTCTGTTCTAGTCTCTCTCTCTCATGTATAATAGAGCTGGAGGCTTGTGGTCTAGTGACCTCAGCATCCTTGCGAAAGTAGTTTGCTTGCATTATTCTCACAACACGTGATTCCATAAGAAACACCACTCTGTGCCCAGCTCCTTTTCATTAACTCTTTCCTGGGAGGCAAAGCACTGAAAAAAACCACAGATATGTGACCCTCTGTCTATGAGACCCACACTGGGCAAACTCCAGACATTTGCCCACATCACACAGCCTCCAGGGTGGAGTTTCTCTGCCTCAGGAGGGCTGCAGGCTCAGACAGCAGCACATCACTGCGGCACAGGTCAGAGCTGTGTCCTGCCCCTGCCCTCCAGGATAAGGTGCATGTCTCTCATGGCGCCTGTTTGCCAGCCCAGAACACTCTGGCTCTCCTAAAAACATATGATGGGCATCTTGTTAGTCCTATATGTGTGAAGAGTGTACAAAGGGAGCAACTAAGTTTTGGATGCAACAGGTTCTTCTCTCTCTAAAAAAGCTGAAATAGTCAGGGGGGGAGGCATATAATGGAGAGATCCTGTCCTCTTTAAGTGTATATTTTCTTCTCACAGCACTGTTTTTCTCCTCTTTCTTTATTTGAATAGAGGTATCAGGGGCAGGGGCAGTTAGAGGAGAAGCTGTCCTCTCCCTCCCTGAGCTCTCTGCTACTGGGAGAAAGCAGCCCAGCTAAATTTTGTCACCACCTCAGGCTCTGGACGCTGGGGTGAATAGCTTGTAAAACTGTCTTTCTGCGTGTTTGCAAAGCAGTTAGCACAGCAAGGGTCTGATTGTATTACTACAGTGCTGATAATAAATATTGCTAATAATGAAAGCAGGAAGAAATTGCTTCTGGGTGCTGCATGAGAACGGAAAAATCGGCTGTTGCTGTTTCCAAGTGTGTGGAGCCTGGGATGAGAAATACTTTGCGTGCACAGTTCAGAAAAGATTTCTTCCAAAATCTAAATGAGGATGTATGGAAGCAATCCTTAACGTGTTTGTTCCAGGTTTGGTATAAAACCTTCTTCACATTAAGAGACATGATCCCGCTGTAAGTCCACAGGAGTCCTCAGCAGGGAAGGACACAGGGAGTAAATGCCACAGGACAGGGCAGGCACCCCTCTCCAATCTGACAGTGAAAACAGCATAAGAAAACTTCCTACTGCCGTGAAGGGGCATCTTGTCCATTTAATCGTCTCCCCCTCCATTGGAGTGCAGATGTTTCCCAAGGGACAGCAGATTCAGACGGGAGACTTCCAGCAGCTTGAAAGTAGAGCCAGTAAAAAGACAGGAACACACAGAAACTGATCACTGTGCACGGCTCTGGAAGGAAAGTGTCCCTGCGAAGTAGTGGATATCATCATGTTTCACAAAGAGTCCTTCTTTAAACACTTTAAGTCTCACTGTTCATAATCTGGACGAAGTCCAGGTGTTGCAGAGGGCCACACCATCACCTTCTCTAAGGTCACCCCTCGTGGTGCGAGTGCTGAGCACACAGAGGGGTCCTGGGGGCCGGGAAAGCTCTGCAAGCCACAGGTGCAGCCCTGATCCCCACTCCTGGGCCAGGCGTTTGCTGGCTGCCAAACTGTACGTGGTGATTACGCAGTGTGGACATCTCGTCAGCTGCTAACATGGGGCCTTCTGACTCATTTCCACTTGGAATGTAGATGACAATTTGGTTTGAATTAGACGTGGGCTAAAGCCAAAACCCTGGATCTGAACTTCCTCAGATTTTGGGAAGACTCCAGTCTGGATCTGAGCTTAGCACATGGCTCTCTCTTACACAAGGATTGGAGCCAAACCCTGGATCAGAACATTCCCAGAATACGGGGAAGATCAGAGCTCATCTTTGATGCTGGGATCATCTCAAGCACGGGTTTTCAAGGATGAAATACTGTCCTTATGTTAGCTTACTCTTTGTTTTCTTCTATAGCTGGTGTTTAACAAGTGCATTTTTAGCTCTACAATTGTACCTTTCCAGTTCCTGCAAATGAGAATAAACAAGAAAAAAAAAAGGATGTATCTGTGTGTACATGTTTCAAGTTGGAAAGCATCTTGTTTTGAATTTTCCTTTTGGATACACAAGAGCATGACAGTTGTGCCTTTGCAAAAAATTCTGGACACAATTCCCTTATCCTGGCCACCAGTGCCCTTCAATGCAAGATTTATGGACGTGGCACCAGGACTGCGGTGGGAGCTCCGTGGGCATGCACTGCCCCTGAGCTCACCCTTGTATGAATCCTCCAAAGGAAAAGAAAAGACTGAAGAGTAACAAAATTCCACTTTCAAGCTGCTCAGAAGACACAGTGCTAACAAACAGCCCCCAAAAGGCGAGATCTCACAATCTGCCGCTGCAGGGAGGCTGAGCAGCCGGTTCTCAAGTCCCGGGGATCTCAGCATGTGAAGAGCAGGCATGAGAGCACGAGGAATCCTGCAGAAGGTGTCCCTTCGAACGTCTGGAACACGTCAAACCACCTGCCACTCTGCGCCGAGGAAAATCTGAGCTCCAACAGAAGGCTTTGTCAACACAGCGCCGTGTCATTAGCTCGAGGTTTATACACTTCAGTTGACACCTCTCCCTTGTCCTACAGATGTTGCACGACATTTCGGATTGCGCCTCTAACAATACAGCTGTTTGAACACATGTGCATTTTCCACTCAACAAACCGCAAGAATATGGCAACAGGGTTACAACGTTTGGATCCTAGGGCTAGAATGAGAAAAGCAGGAAAGGTGTTTCTTTGGGAAATCTCTGTATTTTCTCCGGTAGTTTCTCTCTTTCCGATTTTATTCGCTGACTGTACTACACTTGGGCCATGGGGAAGATAAAGTATGATTGATATTGCAAGTGACAACTAAGGCCTTGAAATCATTTCCTCAGTTCGTCTTCAGGAGGTGTTAAGCCCACAGCGTTTTGCTAGTTCTAGGAAAAATACAGTCATTTTGACTTTTACTGGCAAAAATCCACTTTATTCCAATTCCTGTTAATCCATTGTTACTTGTGAATAAATTAGAGCCTGCCCCAATAAGGAGATGTAAAGAGGAATTACCAGATATGCTCAGGAGGGAAAGATTTTATACTGTTCTTTCCCCTTTTGCCATTATAGGATACAAGAAGAGACGATTAGGTCTCACCAGGAGTCTCACAAAACCATGGATGCTCTTTCTGTGGCCAGTAAAGTACAGAAGTTGGGGTGACTCACATGAGTGATTTAATAAAATAAAGTGAGCCCCTAAATGGGCTTCTTAAGGAACATGAGACCTCAGGTCTCATTCTTCTCTCATTGCCATGGCCATCCACTGCAGGTGCCCTCAGTTATTTGACTCCTGATTTACATCAACTGGTGTAAGGAGAATTGCACTTCTTTTTCATCTGATCAACATCTGTTTTTTTGAAAACCAGATGTGCACAAATCAATCTGATTAATGTGTTTGATTCTGCAATTACTGCCGGATAAATCAGCGGCGCACTAAAATCAACCTGGTGTCAAATTTATGCTCCTACACCTTCAGTGTTCAACCTGACTTGAATTAGATTTTTGCTTTACAAAACTTATTTTTAGATATAAAAGGGCCAGAATAAAATCCCCAGTGCCAGGTCATGGAGCATTTCAGATGATCTGATGTGGAGCTACCACTAACTAAATGTGTCCATTTGGGGCTGCAACTTCAGAAAAGTACAAAAGAAGAAAAAAAAGCAACACCTTTAAAAAGACTGCAGGCTATCTGTGTTAACAGGGTGGAAAAAATCCCTTTCTCACAAAGTTATTCAGGCTTCTTAGATATTAATTGGAGTTGTCAAAGCAAAATACAAATATATATATAAAACACAAAAACGATACAAAAATATATACAATATAAAAATATTGACTGACTTAAAGGACATACACCTTTGTTAAAGCAAAGAGGGATGCAACTGATTATCTGGTGGAGAATCAGTCCCCACGCTCTGTAAATCAGCTCAAAATCCCAGAACAACTTGTTGCTATTTTCTTTGATGGTCTTGCTGCTCCAGGCAACAGAGGCAACACAGGAATTAAAATTAATGAAGTTTTCTTCACAGATTGGGTGATGACTTATTTTGCTGTCCATGTGAGGGGAAGGTGAGTGGGAAAATCCACACGGATCCTCTGCTGCTCGCTTGAGCCTGGTGTAAGATGCTATTTGCATTGTCCTGCATGGTGAAAAGCTTCATGCAGGCAAATGTCACTTCGTTTCCCCCGTGAGGGAAGCCCATTTGGTACATGTGCTCTCCATCTCCTCGTGCCTGTGGGAGTAGGGACCCCGGAACCCCCAACCTGCCTGGGTCAGCACTGCTGATGTTCACCTGCCATAGCTGCACTGGCATGAATACCCTCCTTGACCTCGATATTTTTATAAAGGGGAGTGATTAAGGTGAGAAAAAAATCGAGGATTTTTTCCCCCTTTTCACTTTTTTTTCATTTTGTCACAGCTGCCCTTCATCTCCTGTAAGTATGGGCCCTACCATCAAAATTCAAATCCACACCCAAACCACCATTTTCCCCAAATCTGGGGGTGTTTTGAGCTGGAATCCATCACTTTTTTTTTTTTCCTTTTTTCAGCTGAAACCTAATAAATGTGCTCTATAAAAAATGAGTTCAGCCAACATCTGGAGGCAGATAAAAATCCTCCAAGCTACTGTTCCACAGTCTTAGGGATCATTAGTACTGCAGAACGTCTATGCAGAATATTTATCTTAAGCATGTAATAAAATGAAAGCTACTGCACCAAACTCAGAACAATCTCTGATGAAAAGAAATGCCTCACATCAACATTAAGCTAGAGCTTTTCTAGCCAGAGAGAATCTTTTCTCTAGCCAAAGCGCAGCAACTTGTAGTTACAAAAACTTAACACAGAACACAGGGGGGAAATTTATTATTTTAATTGTCAGACTTCATCACTGGTTGGTTTAATGTGTCTTTCTCCCTTTTTCTTTAATCACCCTCCCCCCTCTCCTTGGGATGGTTTATCGCTTGTAAATTATTTGTCACATCGTTGTAATTCTATCCAGATCCTTAACTTTCTAATCATGCATCTTTTATGGGGTCTCTTTTAAAGAAGCACTATAATTACTTGCCAAGGGTCCCTGTAAATTTTATCAGGCTGTAAAATATTATACTTTAATTATTTGAAAAAAAAAATTGGAAATGTTCCCTCTGAAAGGCTACACAATCAATATTGCAAGGAGCAAGGCACCTTCTGCAGTTTTGCGTTTGTTCCTGATGTATACCTCAGAGGCCTTCAAAACTCTTTCACTTCCTTCAGTGTCATGTGAAAGTATTTATGGAGAAACTGGACTTGGATTAAGCTGAAAAAAAATTGCTTACTGTATGTTTTAGCTGTTGAAAAATGCACCAAGAGAATGGCAAAGGATGCTCTCCTTTTTGTCGGAAGCACCGGGACTCAGCTATCAGAATGGGGAAAGAGATGTGTACTTAAGAGCAGAGCAGAAATGCAGAATAAACTGCAGACGCAGAAGTGAGCTGAGCCTTTCTTCTAGGGAATGGAATTTTTTTTAGAGGGAGAATTCTCTGCTTCTATACAGATTTTGAAACTATCATCTTGTCAATTTGTTTAGTTTTATTAATGGCAAATATAGAAATACTAGTAACATTGCTGCTACTACTATTTCTACTAGCAGTAGGCATTTGAGACTCATTTCTGTCGACTTTTACTACAGCAACTAGCAACTTCCATGATGCTGTTTTCTGGAAGAAGTATGAGGAAATCAGGTACCTGGCAGTGACCTGAAGTGGTTTCTAGAACAGGGTTTCCTGTGCACTAGTCCAAAAATTAGGTTTTGGTTAGTTTAAATCTATCTGCATATAAGGTGTAAAATTAAGTATCGTGCTCATCAGCAGTGCTTCGATTAAATGAGCACAGTGGCTGAGCTCTTGCACATTTCTGGTAAATATACATTTCTGTAGATAGCTGAGATGAAATATGAGGGAGTTAAATGATTAGGTCATGGAGCACAGTAAGCGAGAAGCAAAGTAAAATATAGATCTCACCTCAGCTCCTTGCTCGTAGGGAACACTGGGATGTGCTTAAGTGGAAGGATATACTGCTCTATCTGTACAATTCCTCTTATCCTAAGAGAAGCCCTGAGAGGATCCTAAGAGATCCTCTGATCCTATCTGTCCAGTGGCTCTCCAGGTACTATCCTGGGAATATCCACTATTTTTTCCCCCTAAACAGCACCAGATAAGACTTGTCAGCATTCCGACAGCTCAGGTAAAGGAACTGTTAGATCTTTGCACGATGAACAGGCAATCCTGTTGTTTCCCAGGTTTTCTGTAAATACCGACTAAAAGTACTTTTCCTGAAAGTCCTTTTTATGAAAGCACCGTGCCGCTGGTAAACTGCCCGTGTTCGGCACAGCACCAGCTTTTGCAGCAGGCTTTGGCTTGGTGGCCAATGGCATTGGAATGTGTCACATTTTATTAAAATGGAGACACCTCTGTGCATCATTGTGTGTGCAGGTAACACGTTCTCTGCACAGAGCTGTCAGCTGAGAGTGATGTTTTACAGCGCCAGCGCCTGAAAGAGTCAGTGCACGCTATCACACAACAGCATTCAGGAGGGCAAAAAGTAAATATCTTTCATTCATGGTTCGAGGCAACCAGTGATTTTTAACAATTGTTCCTGAATGAGGCAGCCCTCGATGTTTATTTACAGTGATTGTTGACCATCAGAAATGGTTCAATAAATATCTCTTATAAACCACACACAGGTAAATGCAAAGCTGGCTCAGGCTGCTCTGTTTTGTTGCTGTTATTAATAGCTGAATGCTGACAGAATTAAGAATAGTAACCATGTATAAACATGGATATAGTCATGGATGGGTGAATTATTCATTGCAAGCCAGGGGTTCAACTAAAGTAACCTTTCTCCTTGTAGGTGGATTGTCCACAAAGAGATCTGTGTTTGTTTCAAATCCATCTCTGTATTGATACAGCCAAGTAAAGAAACTAACAACAGGCAGCCTGAAAAGCATGGAATACATCCACTTGTGTTTAGCTGGACATGCTGCAGATGCCTGAAAATCAGGATAAAACTGAGCTCCACAAACAGACATCTGGTCCTACTCAGGTCCCTGGGGACTCCTCGGCTGCTGTGTTAGCTCAGGGGTCAGGTTCATACTCCAAACAGCTCCCCCAACCCTTCAACTGTTCACCTTGCCCCTGTGAAGGTTTACACCCCTACTCACGTCTGCAGGCAGCCAACCATCTCACTCACATGGAAACTCAAGTGCCAGGTTTTTAGTACTTCAGAGCTGCACCCCCAGGCAGGGATTGGTGCCACAGGCTGAACCAAAATGGGTTCAAGCTTGGAGATTAAAAAAAAAAACAAAAAAAAACAAAAAAACCCCAAAAACCAAACAACCCAAAAAACCAACAGCATACACAGACCTACCACGCC
>VZTO01020152.1:138951-168886 GCA_013400615.1 Syrrhaptes paradoxus
GGTGCATGTTTTTGCTGATTTATTGCTTGTGCATTTCAACAATTACTTTGTAAGTGGTTAGCAAACTATATTAATTTCTGGAGAGTTTAGTTATCAGTATCCATAATAGTGAGAAACGACAGTAAAATAAAGCATGTCCTCAAGTGTTATTGCTATAGGCACACAAATGGAGTCTTACAAGCTATAGATTAATAAAAAAAGCTATAACCTGTTTCCTCTTCCCTTTTCTCTTGCATCCATGACTACAAAAGCATCTTAGCTTCTGGTCTGAAAAGAACCGCACCCCACAGTATCTTTTCTACTAAAAGATCTCCTCTAAAGAATAAAAACCTTATTTTTTTTCAATATAATAGTTAAAAAAACCCCCAATAAAACAAAACAAAAAAGCAACTTGTACTGGACAGAACACCAGAAGGCTTACTTAACAGTGATGACCTGATGCATTGTATCTTGAAGATGACAGGGCCAGGAGCACAGCCACCAGTGTAACCCCTCAGCCCGACTAACACTCAGAGTGCACAGCCTGGGCACGCAGGATTATCACACACAATCACGAAATGCTAATTGGTTAGTGAGGCAAGCTGTATCAGATGAAATGTAAAACTAAACAGAAGCTGTTTCTCCAAGGCTTTTAAAGCTAAAAGCATGGCTAAGCTTGGGTAGTTAGAACCAATAACACTCAGATATTCCCTTTGATCCCAAATTCCTGCATGTCCATTATGAAACCATCGATATTGCGTGAAGGTTGGAGGGAAGGTGTAGGCTCTCTGAGGATCAGCCAAATGCTACCTTTGCATCTCTCTCCACTCCTCTTTCCAATATTTATCTTCGTCAGTGATTCTGATACCATAAACAAGGACAGCTCACATCTAACTCAAGGCACCAAGGGGAAAAAGAAGTAAGAGATGTTTGCTAGGGAGGGTGCTGTCCCAGGTCTATGCACAGCTGCCTGGCCACACATTTCCTGTAACCCTGCACCTCTAAGTACTGTATTTGCCTCAGGCAGCTTCCCTCCAAAAAAGGCTGAAGAGAAACATTAAATCAACAGACATTTATACACATTGACTTGGAATTCAGCAAACACAAAAGTTGCTCCATCTCTGGGCCCTAAACTGTACAGAAGTTACTAGGAGGATCAAGGCACAGGTGCAATGGCAATGAGCTCTCCCATCATCTGCTCTTGCCCTCCTGGATTAGGTGGAAAATTTCTCAATTTATTTGGGATGGAGAGCAGTGTGCAGGTGTGGGGGTTGTTCCCTTAGATTATCTACCAGTTTCCAAAGTTTAAGAAAGTACCAGCAATGCTGGGTCACACAATCTCTATGGTGACTCCATTCCCGGGCAGGTCTGAGCTTTCAGACCCATTGGGATGTCCAGTTCCCCAAGGAGCAGCATCTTTCTGATGGAAACAGACCTCCAGTGCTGAGGATGAACAGAGCTGAGAGTGTGCTGTTGCCATAGCAGGGGCAGGGAAATCTATGGAAACCCCTGAAAGGGTATTGCTCTATGAAATTGCAAAACAGCATAGCCAAAGACGGTACCAGAGCACTTACAAGGCAGGCTGTGAAGCTAGGATAATTTCAATCCATTTAGCAAAGTGCTCACAGTCCTTGTTTCAGAGCAGGTATAAAGAAAATATAGCAAATATTGAACAAACAAGGTTAATCTGTATCCACAGCACTTTACACAAGAAAAAGCTAAAACTGTCTGACTGTTGCCTGCTCTTGGTTTATTATTTTCCTCTCAGGCGTATTGCCTTTTTTTTTGGTTTTGTTGTTGTTTAAAAGAGTCCTGCTGTGTGATGTTGAGCTACTCTCATTCCCCTCCACACACAGAGTCACTAACCCATAAGGCACAGGTGAAGGTCACGGGGTAGTCAATACCGTATGGCAACAGCAGACATTTTGGTATCATGATATATATCTGTGAGTAATCACACACCTTCCTCCTCAGTTAGTGCCCTTGAAAATTGCTTACTCTCCCACTAAAATATACAGCATTTGTACTCTAAGGGACAAAGCAGAAGTCCAATGAATCACTGAAATCAAGAAAAAACAAGAAAGGTTCTTTGAATTTGTCCTTTCACAAAAAGAGATTGAGGACTCAGTTCTTAAAATTTTGCTTGCTATTGCACTATGCTGTCTTCTTGGTTACGGTAGTTTAACTATCAACAGGTGTAGCCAAATTTGTTCTTGAAATTTGCAAGCAGGGCAACCAGGGATGAATTTTACTTTCAAGGCTAATACACTTTATCAATCTGGTTTTGTCTTCTACCACTTACATCACCATAGTAGTCAAAAGCATTCTAAAATGCCTGACCAGAAATGTTCTGTTGAATACATCATGAAGGGATCCCAATTGCTTGCAAAGATTGCAAATCCTTTGTTTTCCAGAGAAAACACTCATTGCTCATTTTCGATTGAACTCACACATTTTGGGACAAGATCATCTTTCATGTTCTCTTTTCTGGGGAAATCCTCACTGGATATAAATAACTACAGCACTCAACTGACTTCCAGTACTCTCAGTGAAGGTATTACCCTGGTGCGGGAACTTAACTGGTTATGCAAGCTTTGTTGCGACGATTTCAAGCTGCCTTCTCCTGTGCCTGCTAGAGACACTTCTCACCCATTGCTACAAGGATGTTTGAGATTGTGGAAGATTCACTGTGTTTCAAGGCCAACGGGGTCATCTTGATCACTGGCTCTGGATTCTTGCATTTTAATCTTCTTAAGCCCGGGGTCCAGGTAGGCCAGCCTGCTGAAAGCAGGACATTGTCCCTGAGACTGAGTGGAGGAAAGGTTGCTCAGCATCAGCTAACCTCCTCTAGATCAGCTCCTAGTCTACAGTATATATTTGCAGAGCAAGTCTTGAACTTCACTAATCAAGTAGGAAGATGCTTTGAATGTGCCTTTTGAGTGGGTTATCTTTGCTTTGTCCCAGAATCAAGTATGAGCAGAGGCAGCAGAAGACCTATCTTGGTCCACAATGAAGGTGCAAGAGCTATAACCTCCTTCAGAGGCAACTCACAGGAACTCAAGCAGGATTATAGAAGGGTGGGTGGGTGTTAAGTGAACATTACATGAGTCCTATAGAGATCTAATAGGGTGAGTAAGGCCTGAAAAGGAGGGATGACATTCCTTCAGCTCAGGCAGAGGAAAGGAGAAAAGCCTCCAGGAGCTGCAGACCAGGCTGGATAGAGGCTTTGTTCTGATGTTGCACCTAGGTGTATATTTGCAGAGTAAAGCCTATGCTATGTTTAGATTTGAAGTATGCAAGTGCTCAGAGTAGACTATGGGTGTCTGAGTCACCCGTTCCAGAAGAGCCACTCTCAGTAAGCGGAAACAAGCAGCAAATATCAAGCTTATGTTTCATAAGTTTGTTTTGTGTTAACTGGTATCGGTAAGCCTGTTATTCTGGACAATCAGTGTCTCCAGACAAACTTTAGCGTCAGATATTTAATAATTACCAGAAAGTAGAATGGAAGCTGCACTAAGGCCAGCTATACAGAGCTCCACTTTCTGTCAGCTTGAGCACTGTGCAGCTATTTAGATCAATAAAGGGAAAATGCAAAAAGCGCTTTTTTGCAAATGTTGCTGAATCCAAGGAAAAACTTCTACATCTATTTCAGTTTTACATGTGAAACACATTGCAAGACATCAGACATAATCTCAAAATCTTGTGAATGTTATTCAGTATTTCATGTGATCTAGAGGGACTTCAGGGGCAGCTCACGCTTTCAAGAACACCCAGACTCTTGAATAGCATCAAGCTAGGAAATTACTTTTCTGTTGGGATTAATTTGTCAAGATGGTCAAAAATGAAGATGCTATCCTAGATTGGAGGGAAAGCTCTCTCTCTTCCCTCCCCATTTCTCCAGAGGAAAGAAGAGTTGAAAATTGCGCTTGGAAGATATTAAATCAAGCAGATGGTCATCTGCACTCACATACTGTTTGGACCAGGTTTTTAGAACCATGCCAGCATGTACCTTATGCAAAATCAGTAAAAACAATAATACCAGAGTAAACACAATAACACAGCAAACCATACAGACACGTAAGGCACAACCAGCCGTTAGGTGAAAGGCCAACACTGTTTAGCAACCCACGAGTTCATAAATGGTAGATTTACAGCAATTTAATCCCCTTCTACTCGTCAGGGGATTTCACTACACACTAGAAATAGGTAATTTGGAATGGGAGCAATGTATTTAAAAAAAAAAGAAACACACTTCAGAAAACTCTTTTGAATCCTTCAAAAAGTAGAAGCACTAATTAAAAAAATGTTTCTCTAAGTAACAGCCACAGGTTTACAGGGTGGGAATTGGCTAACACAGTCTGTTCTGTGTATCTGGCCACTGGTTGGCAAACTCAGACCTTTACACTATAAAAAGTCTTTCAGTAACACTTTGAAATACTTGCCCAATCATGTTCAGTTCACTTGGGATTCATTATAATACCATTAGATGGGATTATATCATTTGGTTTAATGTCAATTGCATTTCCATATTGTGTCCAGTGGTTTTATGATGTGGACAAATATTACACTGAGGACTACGCTGAGGCCATCACATTTAAATTCTTTTCCTGAGTCACAGCTGGCAGAAATCCTCATCTCAAGACATCCAGGCTGCAAAACCTTCCTTGGAAGCAAAGGGGAGACCAAACACAGTTTTACGCTATTCAGAGGATTGCTCCAACGGTGCTTTGTGTTCTAGACTTTGCTGAAGCCGTCTAAGCACTCGAGTCAAATACAAAATGCATTGCCTGCCTCCCCCTTCATCTTGACTAGAAAGACTATAGTGAACTGCAAATTTGAGATTTTCTTCTGATTCATAGTGGGTAGCCTTGTCACACAGGAAAAGCAACACTAACAGACATCTAAACTACCCGGAAAGCTGGTAACGAGCTGAACCTTCTCACTCAAATGTCTGATCATATCTGCTTTCATATCTGAAAGATTAAATGCTTCCAACAGTAGTAAGGCTCCAGAGAAATGAAACCATCATCAGTGGCAACAAGAAGGATGTCATACTTCTTGTCGCACAAGATTAAAATCCTTTCATACTGTGGTCCTCCTTGCTGTTCCAGGACAATAAGTAAATAGCCCCTTTTATTATAAGGGGAACAAGCAAAGCTCAAACGCATTGGATTACATAAAGCGTTTTCAACAAGAGTTTTGTTGCTGTCAACTCTAATAAAAATTAAGTATATGTGCTAATGGCCTACGTTACAGGAATGCAGGTTTCTCTGTGTGGGAAAAAGTGTTGCTTTCTAACAAACTTACAATCATGCTAGAGAAGAAGGTGGATTTTGCTCTCTAAAGCTACCTGGAAGCATTTTAAAGCAAGCACATGGCAAAGCACAGAAAACATCGAAGGAAATAATAAAAAAAGAGCATTATAAAAGTACCAGGGCTTCATATTTATAATTGTATAATCTTAATAATAAAAAAAAGTGCAATGGGACTGTATGGACAAAGAATCAGATCTAAAATAGATGTGGTGAAAGATCTTTTTATTTTTCCTACAAAAGAGTGCATGGTGATGAAGAGTTTGATTCTGATTGTAAAATAATATCCATCATTAGAAAGTTAGGTGTTAAAAAAAATAGATCTGATCCAGAGTTTGTTTGCTTCTGAAAATGAGCATGATGCTCTGATTTCAATGTGTGTGCATGTGTGTCTTTTGGGAACACTCTGCTCCCTATCTCTTATAGCCCTCACCTGGGTGCAGGATGTGAGCAGGAGCCTGAGGTTCCTGATATCTCCCACCCCAGGGTGACAGTGGAAGGAGGTGATCCCCTACAATGGAAACTTCCCCTTTTTCCCCTGTACAAAAGCAGAACAGTACAAGAATGTGGTGGAGTCTTTTTGCAAACTTTGGAGAAATGTGACATCTTGAAGGTCTCTTTCTTTCTATCAAATTTGACTGAACACAGCTACTGACTCCAAAGCAGAGAGAATAAAATGTAATAATTGGACACAAAACTTGGTCTCTTGCAACCCCCACAGAAGACTTGTTTCGAAAAAGGCATAAACTGATTTTCCAGAGGACACAGACCAGGAGGGAGGAAGGTGTTTGGAATGGTTATACCTCTGTTAGACATGCAATGAGCTTCTCAGATGCTCCTCTGCCCATGTTGTCCCTGGTGTTAACTGGACAGCCCAAGGAAGCCGTGAAGAGGCCAGGACAACCTGGCTTGTTGTGCTGCTTCTAGTGGAGAGTCTCAGTGCATCTGTAGGGAGACTTAAGCCTCTTTCTAGGCACCAACTAACGTTTGGCCTGGGGAGAGCAAATGAGTCACATCTGCACAGCTCCTTGGCAAACAAAAGCCCTGTAAAACTCTGCTTTCTCTCAGTTAGGAGTTTCTCACAGGGAAGATATATTTTCATGAGAATTTACAATTTTTTGCCCTCAAGAGAAACTTCACTGTTTCCCTTAATCAAAAGTGGTGTCATTTTTACCACTAAACATCTCACTTCTTCCCATCTGGCCAAAAACACTCTAGTGAGACATGGGCTTGGAAGGACTTGCAAGCCTTGGAGGGCCAGCTCCAGCGGACCAGGCTGACTCAGTTCCTTTATGGCTCTAGGCAGTGGGCTTGCCTATAAACACATCTCCCTGTGTGGATGTAACCCCGGCATGTGCAGTTCCTGGCAGATGTGGAAGAGAAGCCAAAAGAGTAGATTATAACCACACTCACTCCTGGAATAGTTAAGCGGGACTGAAGTGCAGACTTCAATGGTGCTTGAGCAGTGGTGTGGACAGGTGTGGTTTTGGCAGGCGCAGAGTCATATGCTGTCCTGTGATCTAACTACTGGAAGTGATGGATTTACTGGGGAAAGACCTTGACTGACCACATGGGCAGTGTGGAAGGTCCATGCATGCTGTCTGTGCAACATTTCCCAGCACTGCTGGGTAGCTGTGCCCTAAGTTAGCACTGGATTGCAAAGAGATGTCCATTTCAGTTTGGACTTTGGTCCTCCCAAAGCCAAACCTCCAAATCTCAAGCATGCGTGTCCATAAAGACACATGTATAACCTTGTATAGCCTCATGTATAACCACATGGGGAAGCAGTTCTTAGGTCCATTTAAGATGTGTTTTGCTTGCAGTTTTGGTGATCATGGGAAGTTACAGAGAGCTTTGAAGAAGAGCTAGTTGAAATTTACCATTAGATCTACTTTTCCATCATTAAAATGGAAGGAAACCTCAAGGAAAAATGTCAGGTTTTTAATTACTTCCAAAGAAATAAACCCCTGGTAACTGAAAGTGTTTAGTTTGCAGTAGCCAACAAGGGAAACATTTCTCTAACAGCTGAAAATTGGAAGTCTGCAGTCTGTCATGCAGATATTTCCAGCAATATTCAACTGGATAGCTTCTTCAGTTGCTGAAAACTGGAAAAAAAATCAATGGATTTTTCTTCTTGCAATAAAAAATATTTTTACTTTGTGCACACTCAACAGTTTTGCAGTGGGGGAATATTTACTTGACCCCCTCTGTGTCCAGCACTACAGGAGTGAAATACAGGCTTTCTGTGTCCCTCTGCGGTGTTTTGCTTATGCTCCTCTCCCTTCCCACTAGGATTCCAGCTGCAGTTCCCAATTCCAAACTCACGCAGGACAGATCGGGAGATTTGAGAGACCTTCTCATTCCGAAGTAGGATACCAGCAAGCATGCCACTGAGAGGATTATCATTGGAAACAAGGTCTTGTGATGCTGTTCTGTGTGTGACCGTGTGCAAGCATGAGAAGTTTGCATAAGGGACCTCTGTGTGTGGGGTGAGGCACAGGTCCTTTGCAGGAAGTTTGCTAGGTGAGGCTGTTTGCTAACACCCAGCCTTGCAACACCGCTGTCAGCATCTGCTGCCTTCTGCAGCGCAGTGGAGGTGGTGGTTGAGGGCAAGAAGTGCTTTGTCTGCTTGCTCTGATAACCTGAGAGAACCTGGTTGTCCTTCAAAGCCAAAAATTACCAACTGGGGAGACTGAGCCCACGAGCCTCACTACCTGAAGTGACAGGAAAGGAGATAAGAGAATGAGACTTAGAGCCTGTTGAATTTATACAGTGTCTCATGTTTTCTGACCCCATTTGAATTCTTCAAGAAGATTCCTTTTCTTTGGTTAGAAAATATCAAGGAGATGGCTGATAGTTTCTGTTTCAGAGGGCTTCTGAGATGCAGAGACATAAATTCCAGCAAGTTGTGTGAGAAGTGTGTAAATTTTTTTGTTTACATGTTTTTTTTCCCCTGAGGATAAAAACCAGTAGTAACTAATGCTGTCATTTCACATGTTCCTTCTGAAGAACAAACCTAGCCTTCTTCCAGGGCCTTCTCTTTCTTGTGTTGTTTCTGAGAAGAAGAAGTACTGAATGAAAACAGAAAGCTCCACTTCCCAAAACCACATTCCGTGTGGCCAGGCACGTTTCTGCTTGGTTTAAAAATATCTCTATGCTTCTAGACATATTCAGCTCCTGTTTTTTTGAGAAAAGATCTCCAGTTGAGTGTTGGCAGACATAAAGGTGAGCTGGATGGCAATGCACACTAGTGAGCATGTGAAACAGTTGGGCTGAAAAGGTGGAGGAAGACATGCTGTCATGGATGGAGAGGTATCTGCATGCTTGTGCTGACACCGTCACATTTGAAAGCAAAAGAATGGGTGAGCACAGAGTAGGTGGCATATTTAATGTAGGGATGATGTGTCTTCATCCCTTTCAACAGTTTCTTCAGGAGAGAGAACTTCCACAACATGGAGCTAAGGGCCAAGAAATGTCAGAGTTTAATTTGGTCTCTGATAGTCAATCAGTGCGTGCCCTCAGGCAAGTGACTTATCTTCCCTCTATCTAAACGTCTGCATCAGTGAAACAGAGGCAAAAGTACTTTCCACAAGTGTCAGTGAGTTTAGCATAACTCATTACTGTCTTCTCGGAGCTTTTAAATCCTGCAGCAGAATATCTTCTGCAGGCACCAGTGGCTAATGCACTGTAGGGGTGATGGGCAGGAGAAACCAAAGCCCAGCACCCTCGTTTTGTACTCTGTGAGTGACAGCTTGCGATACAGGCGTAGGCAGACGGCTGGTGCATAAGCACAGTGCCAATACGGGTCCCCATCAGCGCGATTGGAGGATGCTCCCACTGGATAAGACTGTGACTGGGAGAGTGCCAACAATGTCTCACTGAGAAACAAACAACCAATGTATCAGCCCTGATCACTGCATTCAGCTAATGAAAATGCATGTAATTGATATTTTATAACTATATGGAGAAAGGATTTTTTTTTAGGGCTTTAATGGAATCGATTGACGGAAGAAAGCCAGATAGATGTCTCTAAGCTGCAGGCTATAGGGCTAAAGTGCCTTTGAGTCAGGAAATGTATACTTGTTTAAAATTCACTTCAAATTTTCACATCATTTGCAGCTTTTAATGGCATTTTTGGACCCTGACAATTAATCACGTAGCCACTCGAGTCAACTGATTGTCTCATTTATGATCAATTATTGTTGTCAGCCCCCTTCCCCTATATTCTGCATACTGGCTTGTACCAGAACCTGAAAGAGAATAATCACTACATGGTCCTGGGATACGCTTCAGCATGTTCCCCTTGCAGGTGGTCTCTGGTACAGAACTTTGGTCCTTGTTCTTTTCTGGGACTCATTGCTGTTCATTTCATGTGAAGCTGCTTGGAGTGGCCCAGTGGAGGCAATACTGCTGCTTTAAAATCTATGCAGATATTGTTGTGTACTATTTTCCAATATTTCCAAAGATTGTTTCTTGCTTTGTGTTGGTACAGCCCTTGAAAAGGGACTCGGGGTCTCGATCATTACTTAGGCTCCTCATGGTGCCAAAATGCTTTAAGTCATTTGGGTAGTTCTCATACCCAACTGTAATTACACGGGCTGCTTTTTCGGCAAAGCAGAAAGTAGAAATAAGAGTTAATTTTTCTCTATAAAATAGGAAGATTAAAGAGTAGGAGATCTGCAGCAACAGGCTCCTTTTGCAGAGAAAAAAAGGAGAACCTGGGCTCCCCATGCAGGCGACTCTAACATGAAACCCAAATCTAGATGAGACTGGGTGAAAAGGAGGTGAGTAAAATGAGCTTGCTGCAGCAAAGGCGTGGGTTGGAAAGCTAGTCAGAAGGTTATGAAGGGTTTCTGTTGACTTTAATGGGATTTGGACAGCCCAACAGTGCTGGCTTAGGTTTAAACACCTGGATTGGGTTTTGGTCACTGTAAGATTCTCTTTCTGTTGTGAGATGGGAAAGCAGACCCAGAAACAGGCACTGGAGGTCCAGTTTGCAGCCTATGCAGCATATGAAACTGTGAATTTGTTTGTGAAGTTTTCTTTTTTTTTTTCCTCTTGAGGATTTTAGTTGTTGCTCGTTCAGATATTTTAAAAGTGATCTTGATGTCCTTCCCTTTTTCTCTTTTTCACTCTCACTCATTGGAGCAAAACATGAAAGATTCTCACGCAAAGCATTAACCCAAAAGAAGAAAATAAAAAGAGTAAAAGACAACAAGTGAAAGGAAGAGAAGTTGACGTTTCCTGATGTACCTCACTGTGCACAGAGAAGTCTCTTGCACATACACATTGAAGGCACTTAACTATGAATGCAACATGAGACTTCATTTTCAATTCTTACAAAATGAAATTATTGCATTGAGAGAGAAAAGGAACAGGCTGGACATGAGAGGAAAGTGCAGAGTCATTCTTTCTCTTCTTGTGGTCAGTGTGTCATACCTTTGTTGTAGCTGTGCTTGGGACACTTGCTGCAGAAAGAAAATGAAGAAAATCTCATTTGTTTGAGTACTATTGGTAAAAACGTACTGTCACGGCGTGCAAGACTGTCATGTAGATACCAGGTCTTAGAGGGTTGCCCCTACAAACATAGCTGTTCAAGTGTTACTGCTGTCTTCTCTCCCACCACTTCTGTTTCCAGTTCCTCTAACTTTTGTTCCACTTACTTCATTTGTAAGAGTTGGCTTAGACAATTCAACATTACCAAATAGCATTTATGGAGATTGAAAGTTGCGGTAATTAATCATCTTTGGATGAAATTCTAGCCCAATGAAGTCAGTAGCAAAACTCGCACAGCTTCAAGGTTTCAGCTCATGGCATCTTAGTGCTGTGAATTATTTGTACTCTGGGTGTCTTTTGAAGCTTAGAGTACATTAGGGAAAATATTGGTTTTGTGTGTTTGGTCATAAGAAAGGAATAAACAACAGCTGCAAGTTTAAAAAGCTATATAGGAGTTTCAGAGTTTGGTATTTCTTTTTCCTTGCATATCTAAGCCCAAATCAGTTTTCTGAAGTTTTTGTTACTGCCCTGCAAACAGTTGGGGATCTAGAAAATGCGCCATGCTCTTTCTAGTGATAATCACAATTTAGCTCATGAGTGTGCTAATGGTGCATGAGACACAAAACAGAGTTCTCTTAAGTTTCATTGGTTTTGCAGGACTAGCCATAAAAAAAGCTTTCCTGTTTTTATGGAGTCTTAGCTGCAGCTCGCTGAAATCAGTAGAAAGCTTCCCTGTTGAAGTCAATGAGCTTTTGTCTCAGATCCACAAAAATCTGATTCTCTTCTTTGAACTGGTATGACTCCATTAGGCAATATTTAAGTGTTTGTAACACTGGAACAGAATACACCATAGGTAAATCACAAACATGCATATTTAATCCATGTAATAGAAGAGCATTAATCCTTTTTTCCCCCAAATCATTTACTAAAGCAAAACCTAAGGAATTCCTTAAACCCCTTGGACCTGCAGTAACTGTGGCTGCTTACAGTAATCCCTCTTGGCCCTTAGAAAGATGGCTTCAAATATTATTTATAAGTATTTAATTTTTCCCTTTTCCCCCCCATACATTCTTGTTGAGTTTGTTGCACTGTCAGATACAAATGGAAAATTAATAATCTTCAGGGAAGCTGCAGGTGTCTTATTCAGACTCTGAAAAATCTTAAGGTACTTAGCCCTTAGTAATCCCTAAGATGGGCTTTGCCAGTCTTTAGCAGACAGGAGGAGGAAAGAACCAGGAGGACTTGTGTGATTTGACCATGTCACACGAGTCAGTAGCAAAAGTCATAAAAACTTCTAGTAATGGATATTTTTTTTTCTCTTTTCTCAGACAACTATAGATTTTTTAATGAGAAATTTCCCCTCTCATATCAGTGACAATGTTGATTTTCCAGAGTTAAAGGGGAAACTCCAACTTGCCTGTGGGCGTGCAATAAATCATCCAATATCACTCTGAAGAATTGATCACCCGTGAGGGGCCATGATCTCATCACTGGCTTGGAGAAAGGAAGAGTTGATGCAAGGCAAAAGCACTCCTCGAATATGTTGTATAACTTTTTTGTGTTCATTAAGATGCTTTAGATACAGAACAACTCTCTTTGTTCAATATTTATCTTCTCATCTGCCCTGACCTGGGAGCTGTGAGCACTTTGAGAAGTTAATTGAAAGCTAGCTTTGTTTCATTTTAGCTTTCAGGTCTAAAACTTTGCTTTCAGTAATGGTACTGAGAACACTTTTGTCCTGTCTGCTCAGGAACCCTTTCCAGCAGCAGCGGGGAGTGTGTTATTGATCACCATTGACCAATTCCAGGAATTCTCCACTGAGATGATTTTTCTTATTGAATGACAACAGGAACCCCCAACTCAGAAAGGGGAACATTTCTCTGATGTTTCCATTGCCAGAAGGATCCTTCAATCACAACATGCTGTACACAGGATTTCCACACTGTCCTAAATGAGATGGATTTTTGGAAGATTTTGTTCCATCCTTCCTCACCCAAATCCACTACTTGCCATGAGGGGCTGAGCAAGGATTTCAGAGACCTGCATTCAGACTCTGAGCTGTACAAATTTCTTACGTTGCTTTTGGGAAATATTTGTGCCTGAACTGAGATTTCTGTAAATTGCCAAAAGTAATTATATTATTTTGTTACTAATAGGGTCCATCATTTTTTTTTTGAGCACAGACTGTTTCTAATCAGATTTATATATAGCATCTTTGTACAGTAGTGCCCATATCTGCTGGCAGAAGAAAAGATTTATCAGGGGCTAAATTAAAAATAAAATGAATTAAAAAAAATAAAAAATATAATTGGAAATTGACATCGTTATTTTGAATAAAGCTTGAAAAGCCACAAGGTTATTAACACTGAGACATGAAGAATGTGATAGAATATATGCAGAGATACATAATAAAGTGCCTATTTTTTATAATTTCTAAATGTGGGAATTTATGAAGGAACTGATAACTACTGGCTTCTCAGTAGTTCCATGTTACATTTCTTTGCAATACAATGTACTTAACTAGCTCCATACCACTCCCTTGTTAGCACAGAGCTCTACTTTACAGCAGCTATTGCCATAACATTTTTGTTTCGAAGGACAGAGCAGGAAAAGGAACAAAACCTTTAGGAGCTGAGACAAGGGACTGTCTCCCAAAGCAAGGACTAGAAAACACAGCCAAGTCTCGATAAAAACATCTCATTTCCAAATAAGATATTAATCCTAATACTTTGTACGGGGTGAAAGATGGAACAGTGGTTATTACCAGACTAGCCTTGATTTGCTGGTGATACTGGTGATATTAATAAAGTTATTCAAAAATGTTTACCCATGTGTCCAGCATCAGCTGTGACAACATACTCTTAAGGTCAAAATTGAGGGGTTAAATTGCCCCTGAAATCAGGAGACTTGTTTGAAAAGTTCAGAAACAAACAAAATAAACATATAAAAATGATGAAACACCAATATGTTTTGGTGCTGCACCTTGTATCTGCTTTACAGGATTTGATCCTTTCATGTTACATTCTTGAATTCTTCTCCACAAGCCCAAGGGTGACACACACTCAGTTTTTTCTTGGGTCTTTGTGAAAATCAGTGGGGTCTCAGTAACGGAGCTCAGAGGAATGTGCTTCTCATAGCAACACCTGGCAACACCTTACATCCACTGTCCCCAGCAATGCTGGGACCTTCAGAGAGCCTTTGCCCTTAGTGCTCTGTCTTGTGTTTGGTTCTTGCCTAAGGATTTGAAGCTACAGTGTTTAATGCAAATGTTTTATTCATTTCAGTACAGAAAATGTTGAGATCTTATATATATTTTTATCCTTAATTAATCTAAATCTCTACGTGTCTTAATATAATGAAAGACTAAAAATAACAACCTAACCACTCTCACCCTGCCCCAGGCACTTTTTAAAAAATCTTTTTTTTCAAGGGGGTTAATTTTAGACTTGGCATCTTTGCCCCATGAACTTCCCACATGTGGTTAAAGCTACAAGCCAGGTCCTGCCACCAGCCATATTTACCAGAAACAGCAGCAGAAATTTCCAGCAGAACAGTAAAGGGGCTGCAGTTCCTGTTGTTCTGCCAGTATATTTCATCTAAAAATATTATTCATCTTGCCAACCACTTTAATGCAATTGGGGAATGGCAGAGCTGGGAAGTCAGAAGAAAAGCTCTTTGTTAAAGAATTTCAGCTCAGAAGTCACTCTATTTTCTCCTATATTTTCTGTTGCTCTTTTTTTTTCCTTTCTGTATGTCCTTCTTTGCTGTTTACCCTATCTGCTTCTCAGATTTTTTCCCAGTTGTGTTAATTATCATTCATTAACATACTGATCGTTTTAAATGCCTGTGCTTCACTTTTAAACACAACTTTTTAAAACCCTGCACAAAGAGAGATGATGTAAAAAATTATCCAGCTGATGATAAGGGTCAAAATCCTTCCTGATGTAACTACCTGGATTTACATCATGGGAGTAACCTGGAAATAGTTATGCAGAGCATGGCACACAGGCCGGGCTTTGTTGAGCCAGCCACAGCCCTAATCTTTGGCTTTCCCTCATTTCGTTGACTCTGCCATTTCTTTTCTTTGTAGTTTTCTGTTGCTGAAGCAGAAGCTGGAAGATGATCAGAGAGGAAAGCAGAGACACTGAGGTCAAGTGTCCTTGAAGTCTGTTTGTGACTAATACACTAATGAGCTTATTTGGGGAAAATCCAAAACCAACTTGTTCTGCACCTGAGCATGATCATACTAGAGCAGAGAACTCGCGGCATTCAAACCAGCCCATTCCTAGCAGCAGGGAAGAAAAAAAAATAAACCCAATGCTTGTAGGGTTTTTTTAAATAAATAATAATAATAAAAAAGAAGTTTGACTTCACTTTGATGACCCAAGAGCCTCTTATTTTACAACAGCAGTAGCCCTTTCCGAGAGCTGCTGTGTGCCAGGCTGGATCCAGCCCATGGATGACTCAGGCACCAAGCCCGCTGTGACCGTGCTGGGAAGGGACGGGAGGGTGGCAGTGGGAAGGGACGGGAGGGTGGCATTGGGAAGGGACGGGTGCACCTGCATGGGTGCCAGGTCCCAGCCTCCCTGCAGCTTGCTGCAAGGGGGGGCCTTTGGGGGACGGTCAGGGGGTGCTCTTGTCTTTCAGGTTAGCTCACTGGGCTCGGTTTGTCCCAGGTGAGGGACTTGAAGCTTCCTGGTACTTTGGCTGTAGAAAGAATCCTAACCTGCTGCCTTCTGTTTGCTCTTTTGCATAGATGTGTGAGGATACGTACAAATAAAAAGAAGCAGAAGAGACTAGATGATAAAATAAATTGTGGTTCAAACCAGTCAGAGCCAGAGGAAAGCTTCTATCAAGTGAGTTTTAACCTTGCACACACTTTCATTTATAATTATTATTTATGGTGATTGCTATCATTAATTTATTTAGTGAGCTGAGCGTGTGTGTTATTCTGACAAGAGCCAATGAAATAAACAATCTCTTCCCCCTCCAAATCCAATAGTCTAACAGTGGCAGGATACTAACTAGATCTAGCACGACCCAATAAAAATCATTACAGCCTGAACACGGTGTAGTACAGAGGAGACTTTTAAGAAGATTTCTGAAGGAAGAAGCTGAAGGATGCTGACGTATATTAATAGGAAAACTGCTGCAGGCATATGAGCCAGCTGAAGATGTGCAGTCTGGAGTGAGCAGGGGAGACGAGGTGGGGTGGGCAGGGTTGAGGGCAGGCATCGGGAGAAGAAGAGCCAGTCCCTACCTTGCTGGTGATGTGGGGCAATGTCCCAGCATTCAGACTCATGCTCAGAGCTGAGTAGGCGGTTTCACTGGCAATCCAGCCTGGTGGATCCAGCCCGCTCACCAAGACTACTATGCAAGGCAGGACATCACCTCTGAAGAAGGCGCAATTAGTTCTCTCCTCCTCCGGCAGGGAGGAAAGGAGAGAGGACCTAAAAATGAGGAGGAAGAGGAGGAAACTGGTGATGGGCAATCCACAGCACTGTCAATGCCAGGTTGCAAGATGAGCCACCTGCTTGCCATCACCTGGTGGCATATGAAGAGTGCAGCGAGGAGGTCACTCAGGTCCCCACCTTGCACCAGCAAATCAGATTGAGAGCTGTCCTGAAGACTCTCCTTGAGCTGTCTGGACAGCACTCACCTCCACCATGCTCTCTTATTTACATGCAATCCAAACCGATTCACCTATCTTTGTATTCCCACCCTTGCTCCCCCCGGCCTGTTGTTTTTGGCAATTCTCAAAGGGTTTTAACCCTCCACTTTGCTTTGAGTCAGAGTCTGTACTGTCTTGGCCAACTAGCATCTACAAAGGTACACACTGGAAGGATCATTGTCTCCTTACATTATTTTCTGTCAGTCTTTTATCCAATGAAGGAAAAAATGTTGGGTTAGATGGTGCAATAGTCAACCATAAAACAAAACAGAACTCCCAAGGAAAACATCTCTCTGCTGTGTTTTGGTCTATCTCTCAGAGCTGGGTAATGTTGTAAAAACTTGAGCTGTGGTAAAAGAAGTCTAATCTGCAACACATACGACTTGCACCACCTGAAGTTTTGGCCATCCTGCTCCACGGAGTCCATCTGAGCCTTTTTGCTCTGCAAGAGCAGTCTGAAGCAGGAGAGATGGAGCTTGCAGCTATTCACAATGAAGCATAAAATGTTTAATATGAAGAAAAAATTGTGGCTATACCTGTGTTAGACATGATGGAGTATTTCCTTTCCAGCTTTTGAAAGTACCCATTTGGATTTGGGAAAAAGAGGAAAGGACTCTGTGTGTGTGTGTATGTGTGATGGTGCTGAGGTCAGGAGAGCACTGGAGAGAGATGAATTCCCTGACCCTCTTCTGTGGAATCTTAATAACGTGTTAAGTTATTGTGCAGTGGAGGAATGCAATTAGCACAGTGGCCAAATCCTCCTCCAGCAGGTCATTACTGCATTAGTAAATGGAGGTTGTTAAGGCACACAGCATCCCTAAACATACCAGAGGGGCTGCTGGCCCAACAGGACCCAGGATTGATGAGAAAACTCCCACTGCTCTCTCCCCTTCTCCATCCACTTTTCATTATTGCTTTTCTGATCAAGCATGCGACCACATCCTTCCCCAGCCTCCCCCGGACCCTGTTCCTGAGACACACTCCCAGGAGGCCTCTCTGGAAAACCAAATCACAGCCCCCCAAGAGGTGTCTGTGCTATATTCAAAAGCAGCCTCCAGCTGTGAAGAACTCAGCACAGCCCGCGGGAAGCCCCAGCCAAGGCGAGAAGGCAGAGCCGAGACTCGGAGGTGTGCTCTCTGCTGGGGTGCAGAAGCAAAGCAAAGTTGCTGTGTACCAATTTCAGACAAGGAGAGACACCATCCCAGCCCTGGGTGTTAACCCGCTCACTGTTTTGTCCTGCTGTATGATAAGAAAATTTTTATCATATCACAAGGCGCATGTTACCAGCGCTCTGCTTCTCGAGCTCAGGGGAAAGCAAAGAAGAGATTTCTTCCCTGAAGTCACTGGGCATAAATCTGCCCTATGGTTTCCCAGGTCTGACAAATGTCACCATACTTTGGATTACTTCCACAGTCTCCTGAACTAGCCTAAGCAGTTACAGAGAAGCCTGCTGAACCCTGTAGATTGTTTGGAACTGTTCTGATTAGAATAAATGCAAGTTGGCATCTTCTTCCTGTGATAAAACCTAACAGCCTGAGGTTAGCTGTAAAGGTAACGAGGGAATGAGCGTCTTGCTCACGGGAAAGACCTCCAGCACAGCTAGGTCAGGACATCGCTGGCCTCCGATAACTGATGTTTTAAACCCCTACAGCAAGTTTATATACTGTGGCTCCTGAAACATTATACAAAGTGGGGTCTACATGTAATTAATGCATTTTTCTCCCCACCAAAGTGCTGGAGACTACAGTCATTCCAGCAAGCTTCAGGATGAGATGCCATCGGGCCAACCATGTGCCTCTTCCAGGGGATGGAGTCGGTGAAAGTCACTGCCAGTATTTCCCAGTTTCACTGGGAAGCTAAGAGCTGACTCTAACAGAGATCTGACTCTTTTGATCAGATACCACCAAATGCAATGTCTTCTCAGAAGGCAAATTACAACACAAGGACAGAATAAAAAAACAGGTTTTCTGGATTATGGCATTCTTGACCCATCTACATCTTCAAACAGGCACAGGTAATCACTGTCCATCCGAGACCCCTGCAAAGCAAATGCTTCAGATTTGTTATTGTGTGTGCCCAGCAAATGGGAATGTCTGCGGTAGCAAAGTGGTTATGTTCCACGCAGTCAGGAACCTGTGAATTAGAGACCATAGTACGTGCTTATAAATAAATAAATAGAACTATAGTTTTAAACATATAAAATAATGATTTTTTTTTTAACCAGAGTACTGTTTCCAGCTTTTTGGCATTAGAGAACATGTTTATATTGCTATGCAAATTATTCCTCATAGAGAGTTTACAAATTTTATGTTCATTATTAATAGCTTTATGAGTTTTTCCCCTTCCTGTTTGGTGCTATCTATAGTGTTTGGGTAATACATAATTAATGTTAACTGCTTGTGCTCTGGCCCCCATGTCAGTTTACATTAGGAGATTTTTCCACATCTTTTGTCTTTGGCCGTTGGAAATTGGTGTTCAGGGGAATGAAACAGCCAGAAATGTGCTGCTCTTTCCAGGCCTTTCATCTGTCTGACTGGTATGATGCTGGTGAATGAAATCACTGATTTCTCTGCTTTTGCAGACTAGGGTTCAAAAACACATTTAAGCCTTGGCAAGTTTGGTAATTTCCCTTTGGGCGAGCTCTTGTGTACAGTCTATTAATAATACAGCCAGGGGTTAGGGGTGTGATTCTTCCATCCTGGGTAAATGCAAGTATACTTGTCAGAAACTCCCCTGAAAGTGCCTTTCCTAATAAAGTGTATTTCTTCTGGGAAACTGTCATAAACCAGAGTGGCAAAAATCACAGTAGAAGCTACATTAACATGTCTGGACAAACAATTCCCTTTAAAGTAGGCTTAACCTTCCAGGTCGAGCAGATTATCTTATAATAGCCATTGGTTTAGATTAATTGTCAGTCTCAGATTGAGTTGCTAGAGAAATAGGGCAGGGATGCATGTGTGGTTGCAGTGATAGTGATGGAGGGAAGTTTCAGGTGAGGACAGAAATGCTTTGATGGAGCCGTCTGTACTGGTGAACCTGCTCCCCGCTTGTCAGGCCAAGCTCTCCCTCATTGCACAACGTGGGATTGCAACTTTATCTGCCCAGCGCATCTCCCAGGGGTGTAAACACCCCGTGCTCCAGAAGGAGCAAGAAGGTCTGCTGCTTAGTGGAGAATGTCAGCACAAATGAGACACGGAGAGGGAAATCCCAGTGCCGGCAGTCTGTGAAATGGAGCCTCTCCTATCCTTGCTCTTAAACCCCAGGAAATCACAGGTCTCTCCTCTGTGTTGAAGGAAGATGGTCACAGAAATGTTGCACTCCGGAACCAACTTTGCACTGAGACATTTCCATGGCAGCAGCTTCTCTCCCCTGTCAAACCACCAAGGTTACTAATAAAACTTTGGGTTGCTTGTATCCTGATGCCTGAAGTGCCATAGACTTGCGACAGGCTAATAGACCTAGCTGGCACCATCTTCCCTTTGTGTTAAACCAGTTATTAAACAGGAGAAGTTCCAGATGGAGCAACTGTGTAGTAATGGGAGGTTTGAATATAACCGCTTGAAATCAGTCCCACCTACTGCTCCTTGGTGAGGCATCAAGATGAAATAACACCCACTTTGGAAACTTAATTTTTTTGTGACAAAGTTCTCCATGCTCTGTAGTCCTAAGGGAAGAGTGGACAGAGAAGTCCATATCCAGAACATGGCCAGACCCCTTTTTGGCAAACTGAACAGCTCTGGATGTGTCTTTATACCATGAATTCAAGAGCAGGAACATCTGCTTTATACGTAAAAGCAAGGCTCAATGTAGAATGAAATTGCATAATTTAATATTATATCTGCAAAATCGGATATTGAGTGTGATTAGGTTACAACCCAAAGGATTAAAAAAGTTCTAATCCTATATCTGTCATTCATTTCAGTGATACACTTTTGCTTTTGTGCAATAATAGCAGATTGTTGTGCCATTTGTATGCCACAGCAAGAGTTGCAAACGTACTTTGCAGGTTCTCTTGCACTAGGAAAATGGGTTTTGGAGGATCTTGCAAATTTATTCACCTGGGAAAACAACAATAAGAGCACATTTCCTTTCCTCTCAAACCTCAAAGTAGAAAAAACAAACTAATGAAAACATTCCCAGGTGCTGTTCAGAGGGGTAAAAGCCCATTTATTTTTTAACAACTGAATGTTAGGAAACCAACGGGTTGGAGGTTGTTTTACTTTAGATCAACAGCTGTCTTTATTCAAACCTCTGGGTTGACTTTGCAGGTATAAACTCAGCTCTGGGTGACGCAAGAGGGACTCTTTCCCCTTCTTGGTACCATCCCAGCCTCCTGCTCCATGGGAATAAGCAGAGCCCTCACAGTTATCTGTGCCTTCTCTCCTTGTCTCTCTCTCTTACCGTCTATGTCATGTTTGCTCAATTTACTACACAACAAGTATTTCCACTTCTTACCCTGAAGGGTCAAGTGAGCTCATAAAAAAAAATCTGTCTGTCTCCATGCATCACCACTGAGAGTGCCCATCAGGGCCAAATCAGAGTCTATTTTCTGTGCCGAGCGATAGGTGATGGTGTATAAAGGAGACAGGGGTTAATCCACAGGGTTGAGAGAGGATCAGCTGCATGTTTTAACTAGTAAAGGGGAGCACCGAGTGCTGGGAAGCCAGTGAGTCAGCGAGTGAATGTCTGTGTTTGTGTACGTAGGTGTGTGCGGGAGAACAAGAGAGGCATACCCAGCCGTGCACGCTGCATTACTCAGGACTAGATTTATCAGGCTGCAAGCCCCACTGAAATCAAGGAAAAATTATTCCATCCTCCTGGCCAAGGGCACTTCTGTCAAGTGCTGCCTTGCTTTGTGCTGAGGATGCTTCTGGGCCTCTGTCAGGATGCATCACGGCAAAGCTGTATGGGGAATGGGACGTTTCTGTTTTTCGAAGGATGATTTTATATATGTAACCTCTGATTCTATCACTTACAGCTGATCTTTGCCTGCTGGCCTCCCTGTGAGAACTGAAATTCTTCCCAAAACCCCTAAAATCTGGATTGGCAAAACTCCAAGAATTTCATTTCATTACTATTTTTTGCTTTTGTTTCTTGCCGGAATGAAATTGAGACCTTTTCAACATCTCCATGAAAAAAAGATGCATACTGTGATACTAATCAGCTTGAATGCTCCCGGGAGATGCAGAAGCTGCAGGTTTAGGTACCTCTAATTAATTTCTTCTTTTTTCCTTCCATAGTATAACTACCCTATGTAGAGCTTCTGGAAGTACAATTTTGTTTAATGACACCATCACACACGCCAGTATCTATCACTCATATCATAGCTTGGTGTCATTCAAACCTGTTCCACTTGCTTTTTTTTGCCCTATTAGGAAGCACAATACCACCCTGCACCAGACTACTAAGGGATTTGCATGCCATCTCACTCATTTTAGGAAAGAATCTGGTTCTTTTGATGCACCCATTGAATTTTTAATCTTGGGTTCAGTAGACGAAGCATGGCACAAAGAACAGCTCATATGTATAACTGTAAAGGAAACGTAAATCTGTCATCGAATGTGCTTCTATGCTTCCCTTCCTTCCCGACTCTGGTATTCAAACACTTCATAAATGTTATTCTGCGTCCTTCCAGCACACCTCTCAGTCAAGGCAGCTACTATTCTCATTTTAGAGGTAGGAAATCGGGGTACAGAAATATTATGTCTCCTCAGGGTCACCCAAGAGGCATTTCTTAGAATGGCGAACCGAACCTTGGCTTCCTCAGCTCCCACACTATTGTCCTTCCCCTCTGGAAATACAAGTAAATAGGTGTTTTAAAAAAGGAAACCCTGACAGAACAGACGAGAAGCTCCTTTTCCAGTATGGGTAAGTGATGGAACAGGGATCACTGCCCTGCGGACTGTGCCAGGAGCCTGGGTCTGCGGCAGCTACGCGGAGCCTATCTCTGCGATGGCAATTACCCGGGTGGCACCAGTGGGTGCTGGAAGAGGCTGAGCCCGTGGCTGGGGCGTGGCGTTCCTAGAACGTGCTGGCTGAATTGGGAAAGCCAGCCATGCCCCGCGGCGTAGGTGCTTAGTGAAGCACTATATTTCAGGGAGGTGTCAGAGACAGACGCGCAGCCTGTTCCTCCCAGAACATGTCTGAGTCTGTCTCCTCCCGGAGAAGGGATATAAAAGGGCAGCTGCAGTAGGTGGCTGAGTTTTAGCAGGAAATATGGTGCAAATCCTCTCATTCTGGTGCTAAAAATGGCAAATTTGCTCTGAGCAGAAGGGGGGTTTTTCCTACCCTCCATACTGCAACCACTTCAGCTTGAGGACATGCCTTGCATTAACCTGCATATTGGGTTTAACCCCGGATCCCAGAGATATAATTAATTAACTGCAAAGGAACTTCAGCTTTCTTGTCAAAAGGCAATTCTCCCCCTCAATTTTCTAGCCCCACCTTTGAGTTCCTAATGTCACTTTAGCCTCAAAACTTTGAAAGAAAAGAGTAAACCCTCTCATGTTCTTGTTTTTCTTAGCAGTAATACATCTCTTGATTTTCTGAAGCTTGAGTCGTGCTGGTTGAATTTATGGGACTAACAGTGCTGGGGTCTTTTTGCTTCACAGTGGGGCAGAAAAATTGCTTGTTGGGGCTTGAAAAGCAACTGCATCATCGAGCATGAGACTTCCTTTGAGGGGAGCTGGGGGATGGTGGTTAAAGAGGAAGAGAGTTTTTCTTCTCTCTGCTTGTTTTGGTTTGTGAGTCTCTCTTATCAAGGTGCATCAGACTTGTGTTTATTGATTCTCCACCAGTCGGTGAGATCTATGGTGTGATTAACAGGAGATGCACACAGGGAGTGGAGAGGGTGGCTTAGGAAAGGGGAGGTGCCTGGGGCAAGGATGTAATGATTTTCTCATCCCTCGCATGGGAGGAACGCACACATTGAGTGTTTGTACAGCATCCAGCACTGTGAAGCCCCGATGTGGTGGGAGCCTTCTGACTGATATATTCAAAGTGATAAAAGTGACTGCTATCTGCTAATGAGGGTGGTGGGAATGAAAAATGAATCCTCGGTTTCATCATTTTCCAGGAATGCAGTTCCTTCTGGCTACCCATCCAGCTCCCATGCGGGCTGCAGCTGAGCATGTGGTTAGGAGAAGAGGGGAGAAACGCAGTTCTTCAACACCTTGATAATGTAAAATTAGTATATGTTTGTGTACCTGTCTTCAGATACACTGACCTTATAGTGATACTTTCTGAAAAAAAACACCCATAGGGTTTTCTGTGAATATAATATAGGGGCAGAAAAATTAGAGCTTTCAAAGATCTGCAGAGATCAACAATAATAAAACTTGGTCATCCTTTGGCTGGAGACAGAGCATTACACCAGAGCTGGGAAAACAGTCTTACTAATGCTCTGTCATGATAGCAGCCCTTTAGGAGTCTGTTCTTCTGGGTCATCTCTCAGTCCTCTTTTGATTCATTTCTGTGGCAAAATATGGCCTTGAAGTTGCCAAGATTTGTGGCTATAAAATTTAATAGAAAATTACTTGCTAGAAGATTTCTCTTTTTTGGGGGAAAACAATCAACCTACAAAAAAGCTGTGTTGCTTCTAAAGGTAGAGAGGAGAACCAAAGCCCTGGCATAAAACAAAAGGATCCACCTTAAAAAAAAAAAAGTAATTAAGAGTTTGAGTGTATCAGCAATCAGCTGATGCCACCCAAGTGTTCAGTGATGTGCTTAGGCACCAGGGAAGAATCAGTCATTATGTGTCAGAACATTACGTAATAATTTTAATGTGGTATAAAAATATCTCAGCAGCCGTGTAATGTATAGAAATTAATTACAACACTCATTTGTGTTTGAAAAACTGGGAGACAGAGCAACTTTCTGGTTTGTTTTGAAGTTAAACCAAAGAGGAGGAGACCAGGGATATAACAAATAATCCTGTTATCAAATCCTGTGTATGTAGGTGTCCTGATTGTATTTTCTCCTGTAAGCAGCTGCCAGTGATCATGATCAGGAGGAAGATGCTGGGCCACAAGTTTTCCAAGACAGAAGCCCACAAACTGGGGTATACAGTCCCCAGAACAGACTGGTTGTCTATCTTGGCTCCTTCCTCTGTTTTCTTGGAAAGTAAGGTCCATCAAAACGGCCAGAGTGCATTGCCTACTTCAGCACAGTCATGGAGCAGGGAGACAGTCTGGGCAGTGCTGGATGGAAAGGGAAAGGTTCACCACTACTGGAAAACAGTGTGAAAACTGAAAGAATTGGTGTTTCATGAGTTGCTTCATTTCCAGGCACATTAGCAAAGTGAAGGGAAGTTTCATTTATGTTGTTTAGATATGAAATCTTACAGTGAAGACACCTATCATTTAGATTTTTGATATAAATGGTCTTTCTTTTTTCTTTTTTTTTTTTTTTAAGCGAAGTCAGTTCTTAAATTTAGAAAAGAAAAGAAGAAATTAAGTTCAAACAGAATTTTGTGGACAAGAAGGACTAACCAGTTTGGAAATCCTTGGTGCTTTCTGATTTCTTTTATCTCCTCTGAGTGCTGAAAGATTAGCTTTGTATTTAAATAATTAAAGAGTAACACAAATCCACAAATCTTGCAATAAGGAGATGCACAGTCACAGTGTCACAGAACAGCTACTGTTCTTGTCTCAAGAGGCTGCCTTAAACTCAAAAGCCAGTAGTAGACAGCTTTGTCACTGCCTTTCCACAAATGAACTGTGCCTCACCTCTAGTGCGACACTATTATTTCCCACATATTATTCCACTTTCTCAGCTCAATGAGCCACTACGTAATAATCGTATTTAGTCATTATACAATATTTTTCTTCCCATGTTAATAGCTAGAAAAGCTAAAACAGAGTTTGAGACTAACATTTTCCAAAGAGACTTCTCATTCTGGAAACTTCAGGTTTCTAACTTGAGGGAACCTTGGACTGATTTTCTGAAGACGTGAGCACCTACAGCCCTATGTTGACCACATTTTCCAGTCATGAATTGTCAGATGTGTTTTCTCAATTTGAAAAGCTCTTGGCCTGATTTTCAGAAAATGCCGAATACCCAAACTCTGGGAAAATCAGGCTCTGCTAAAGCCTCTGAACTCCTCTGCCCAACAGTTGGTTTTGCAAGTCTTGGCAATGGACTTCAACTCAAGCTATTGAAATCTCCAACAGACACAGCATTACTTCAGATGTCTTATGAGAGACTGCATTTCTCTGGAGTTGCCGTATGATCCATTACTTTTGCTATTTTCCACACTTGCATTCAAGACATTTTGATACTATTTTTTTTTTAATTAATGAGAGTAATTTTCCCAGGACCCAGCTGACCAATATTTCCCAACTCACACTATATTGTTGTTCTTGGTGAAATAACTCTCAGGTCTACAGTCAACCAGCTCTACAATTGGACTTCCTTCTACTCTTTTTGGTATTGCACTGGACATTCTTCTGGAACACCAGGAACTGTCCCCCACACATCACAGGAAACCTGACAATACTTGAATGGGAAGATGCGAATAAGATCATTGTGGTTCCCTCAGGGGAGCCAGGAGATCATATGCTCAGTTATTGAAAAATTTAAATGATTCTTCCTAGAGATATGGAAGGCACATTAGAGAGTAACAGGTTTTCAAGGAAACTTTTTTTTTTTCATTTAAACACAGTTCTTAAAGAAAAAGAGACTGCAAAGATTCCATTGAGTGACTCTCTTATTTATCTTTCTAATTTTACAGGTCAGTGGATGATATACTGAGACAAAAGTTCTGCAAACTCCTTCTGAGACATGGAAATCAAAATATGTTTTGTTTGCTCACAATAAAACTTCAACAACTAGAACACAGATGTTGGTTCCAGGACACCCAACTTTCATCAGCTGGATACCAAAACCTGAAACTTTCTGAGGCCATTGGCACTCCCTTTCTCTACAAAAAAATGAAGCCAAAATATCTTAATTCAAGAGCAATGACCTTAAGGACAAGTGCTAAACTGAGGAGATCAGCCACATCTCCTTTTCACATAATTTGCAAGCTCCACATCCTGGAATAAAATATCTTTTCCGGCCAGAGCCTAATTCTTTCTTTATGGAAGATATTTTAGATTACTTTCCTCTTCCTCTTCTAGCTCCTCATTTCAGATATGTATACACAGGTATCTGCTTTTTTATATATATACTTCTAGATGACCTTATGGGTTTTGCCTCAAGTAAGCGCCAGTTCTCAAACTACAGGAAACCATTGTGCACTTTCCACTTTGTCTCAGCACCTGCAAAGCCTACTGATATAATCCAGCATAAGTGGGCCACGGCAGGAGAATTTGGTGCTCAAGGAGAATGTGTTTCCTCTTCACTGAAGAGGTAAAAATGGAATCACCATTCTGACTCATTCAAGTAGCAAACTCCTCTGAAGATCACATGCCTGCCGAGCCAATGTTATTTTTGGCACCTCTTCATGGAAAGCTATGGGTTTTGTTTTGGCACATCTGTTCTCTCAAGTATATTTTGCTTCAGATGAGCCTGTTCCACCTTGTGTGTGTTTTTTTTTTCTTGGGGGGCAAGGGGGGGGAGGTATAGGGAAAGGGGTTGAGGTTGAATTTTGCATTGCATTGAAACAACACATTTTCACAGCAGAAAAAAAGTCCTCCCCTCTGGGCCTTAAACAGTATTTCCAGCTATTGTGTATATTCCCCGACCCTTACACTGTTTCTAAGAGACATGATTTCTTTTGCAGATGTTGAAAGGAATACACACACAAAAGATTCTCAGGACTTTTATAACAAATAAGGAGATGGGGCATACAGATGTGCCACAGACAAATGGGGCAGAGAAGGAAGAGGATATTTTATATTGTGCAGGATATATGTAGCTTTGAAAATCTGACAGACAGTGAGGGTGCTGTTTCAAGGAAGCAAGGCTTGTATGGGTGAGTTCAGAGGCCAGGCTGCGTTAAGCCAGCCCATTGTGTCACCCAGCAGGAGTCAGAGAGACACAGTTTAGTGAAAGCTATGGGCTAATCTTCAGTGTTTCTTTGAAATATGACTTTTGTTTTTTAGCTGCAGTTGGTTTTGATTGTGCTGCAGTTGTCATTACTGGAACGGGGCACATTTTTGTTATTAGAAGGCAATTATTTGGAAGCTGCACATCAGTGCTTTAGTGATGCATACATGTGTGCAAGACAAAGCATGAGCATATGTTGTGAATGCATAAACTTTTAATAATGATGCCCAGAATTCATGTGATTTACAGATTGAAGCCTTCCTCTGGTGCACTTTGTATATATTAACTTTTTTCCTCCTCTGTCACTTTTCTAATTTGTATGAGAGAAAGAGAACTTGTTTTATTTTTTTCTCCTTTTCTTTCTTTTCAAAAATACTAACCCTGGACCCCCTTGCCTGATGACTCATTCCCTTCTCCTTCACACAAAACACCCTTTCAACAGTTTAGCAGTGAAAACATTAGGCCTGTCTCTTGGTCACAAGGTTATTGTTTTCATATCTCTTGGAGCAAGACCCTGGGATAGCTCCACTGACAAATTAGCAGTCGTGTTGAATGAACAATTACGTCAAGGCAATATTAATCTGGAGGCCTAGCGAGAGTGGAGAAGGTGCTTGATTTCAGCACACGAGGAGGTGCTGAGAGGAGAACCTACGTGATCTCATTAGATAAATGGTGGGATCTCATTAAATCTTTAACAGCTATGTATGTTTACATCAGCTTTCCTAGAGGAATGCCTGGTACTCAAAGATAACTGCAGTTCTTCTCACTGAAAATGGGCTTTCTTATACTAAAAAAATTCCTATGAGGTAGACACTTTTCTCCTCTTTTTTTGTCCAAGTGTAGACATCTACATAGGAAATGGGTTTACGTCCAAAACAATCTTCTGGATGAATGATTGTGTTATTGCAAGCCTCCTACCACCTCCAGGCAGAGGGGCCTCGGGAGTGTTCCCATGAAATTCTCCTGGTTTTGGTGTATTTTTGTGAAACGCTGATGAAACCAGAAGCTTCAGACATTCTAGCAACTACTGCTCCAGAACAGGAAAGTTACTGCTTGCCTTCAGTTTTCACAAGCTGGAATCATCCAGGAAAACTGACACCAAAAATATTTTCATATGTACCCTCGCAAACCAAAACTGCTGAGTTTCACACGGCTGCTCTGCTGAAGAGCTCTGCTTCCTGCGTGGGCGTTAGATTTGTTGACTTACACATCGAGGGAAAACTGAGTTTGCTTCCAGCCGGAGGATCCCATCCCGAGTGTGGTCCTCTCTCTTGGAAGCACCTGAGCGAAACCTCCTGGCCCCGCAGGCAGTGGTACACACCGTTACACCTGCCCAGTGGCTAATATCACTGGTCACCCATCAGCCAGAAAGGACAATTCCTGTTCTACCAGGTTAGGGCTGCAAACCAAGAAGAGATAGACCCAGAAGGGAAGGGAAAGGGAAGGAAGACAACGATGTCTGCTGTTAGATCAGGAACATCTTTTAAATAGTCGTAAGTCAACACACATTAATTCATTTCCTTTATCCTGACAGGGAATTAGCACAGCTACATGCGGAGTGGTTACAAAATGCCACATTGATATCCGTCACATAAATCTCTCATACGGAAGTGAAGGGCCTTGTGCAATGGATCTGAACCTTTGGGCCACAGACTGGCTTTCCTAATATCTCCTTAAAGTTGTCCCAAGGATGCACAGCTAAGCAAATCCCTACCTGAAGGCTTATAGCAAATGGTACAGATAGACAGAGGCAGCTAGCCAGGCAGGGGTGGAATGCTGGGAATCAGCTTATTGTGAACAATGTGACGAAGATAGTCTTGGTGTAAGAGTACCTCCTTAAACTCTCAGGTAGTAGCAAGACCTGGTTTACCAGCGGAATGGTTTTTTGATGGCTTTTTTTTAAAAATAAAGCTTTATTTTTGTGTAACTTTGCACTCAGAAAATAATCCCTGCCTCCAAAGCTGCATGCCTGAGCTCCTCAGCTGCATCCCAGACACCCACCAACGTGCATTTTGTGACTTGCATCTACAAGGTTTGCTCAGAGTGTTTCCCTATCTTGGGGTACAAACCATGCCCTTTAAAAAGGGGGACACACCACTAAAAGTGGAAACCTCAGCAATGCCTATGAGAGAACGCAGCACCTACTCAATGCACATGTACTTGGTCTCTTCAACATCCATGCAGCTTGCGATGCCACAGATATGTACTGGCTATAGACAGGAACATGCTAATATCTCTTTCAATACTTTGGCAGTCTAGGCTGTTTCAGTTCTACTTCTTTCTTTAACCTCAAAATGAGATTAGAGCCAGACTCATGTCAAGTGTCCCACAGCTAACCTCTAAACTAATTTTTTATTGCCTTGAAGTGAAGGATTGAGAAAAATATTTATAGGCCCTGGAAGAATAGTAAAAGTTTGCAAGCATTTAGGGCTTTTACTCAATAAACCTTTATGTGCCCTTCATGCACCCATTCAGCTCTGAGAAAAAG
>VZTO01020152.1:168920-195666 GCA_013400615.1 Syrrhaptes paradoxus
GAAAAGCACAGGGAAATCATACTCTGACAGTAAGTCAAAAAATCTCATAAATTCCAGATAAAACTAATACCCACACCTTGCAGGAACCCATCTGTAGTCAGCTTATGGTACAAACCCAGAACCAGGGAGAAGAATTAGGATGGCTCACGCTTCTCTTTAGACTTCTCACTTAATCGTTTCCATTTAGGTCAAAATGCCCTCAAACCTTTTAACACTGTTTTTTAATTTGTGCCCAGCTTCTCTGTGATTATTCTCTTTTGTTTCCTTTTGGTGTTTTGTATCAGTTGAAACTTTGTTCCTTATACCTGCAGTCCCTGAGCAACCGTATCTCCCTCATTCCCACCTCCTGAATACCTGACATCTCCCTCTTCCTATCTTCTTCCCTGCATTTCTTCCCCTGACATAATGCTTGCTTTTTTCTCTCACAGGCTATGTCTTTAAAAACCACTCCTTTCCAGGCAAACCTCCACAAGTGTTACCTCGTGGCTCACCTGTGTGCCCTCAGTGTTCAATCCTAGCCCCGGTTTGGGGTTTGCTGTCCATTGTGTTGCAAGGACCTTCTCATCTTTTTGCTTGCAAACTGCTAAGTCTGTCTGACTCTGCAAACAAAGAGCCGGGGCTGGCATGTGTCTTGGTGAAAAGAATGAAGAAAGACTTTTCTTCCCCTGTCTCAGCAACCACTGCTTTCCCTCCACTTTTCCACTTTTCAGATTCTTTCATCCTCCTAGCCCAGCTCAGAGGCTTCTTCAGCCCATGGCCCTGTGAGCTCAAACTGCAATTGCATGGCCAGATCACTAAAGAGCACTCACTGCTTATGCAATAACAGAGTTATTATTAATTGTAACAAAAATAAGAGTGAAAAACTGTGCAGATTCACTGTCAGATAAAGCACTGATTTACTCTGAAGATCAATGAGTAACACAAGCAAAATCTAAAAAAAACCCAAGATGGAAAAAAACTCCCCACATAGTTATTATAGGGATTTTGTTGTTGTTTTGTACGGAGTTTGAAACAGAACATGGGACAACACTTTGCTGATACTCATATGAAACACTGTAAAAGTCCAGACCAATACGAGCAGGTATGACAAAGTACAGAGGAATGGAGAAATCAATGCCTCATCTTCGGAAAAAAGAGCTGAGAAGCTGAGAGATGAAATGTCTTACAGAGCAAATCTCAAGACAGAGCTGAGAACCTAACCCAGACTGTTCTTAGTTGAGCCTTTTGGTATAATTAATGCAAAATCTAGTTCATCAAGTGAATATAAAATATTCAGTAGCCTGAAAATCCTCTGCTCTGCATTGCTAGCTATGGAAATGTTGACCCGTCAATAAATCATTTGGACAAGCTGCCCCCAGACCTTGCCCATGTGCTGAAAATACACTTTCATAATATCATACCATTTCTAGCACAGCAATGTTCAGGACAGGCATACATACGCTGCCTCCGCTTTGAAACTGGTCTAACTCCAAATGCAGGGAGAGCACAGCGCCTGTTTCAGAGGCCAAGGAGAGAGCATGCAGGAGGGGCTGGGTCGAGCAGCCACAGGTCCGTGTTTTGCAGCTCTTCAGTGCACAATGAATTTCTGTAGTTTCACTGGCTGTGGCCTGTCTGATCCAGTTACAGCCTCAAATATGATCTGATTCCTGCGGGGATACTTTTTTTACTGGGTAATTTCTCTACTCAGCTTTATACTCTCATTTGTCATTTGCAGTAAATATACTGAATTTCAATTTTTATTTCTTTCCAAAAGCATGTCCAGAAGGCTGCACTGGCTGACTGCTGCACCAACGTGAATCCAGCTGGGGAGTGCAGCTCGGTCTGTGCACACTGTGTCCTTCTCTGACGCAGGAAAGGAAGGGGTTAAAGCAAAACTCGGGAAAGGGCAGAACTGCAACGGGGAATCCTCTCTCTGCTCTGCCGCTCTGCACTTTGTGGTAAGTGAACAATGGAAAAAACTTGGAAGAGAGCCTTCATCTTTTTAAATGAGTTGTGATGAAGAGGTTCCTCTAAAGCTGAATTAAAAGTAATGACTATAATTAGGCCTATTCCAACAGAAAGCAGGAGCACATTCTGACAGGAATGACAACATATCGCAGGACCCGTCTACCGAGGGATGGGGAGTTCTTCATCCCTGGCTATGCTTTACACTGAAAACAAGAAACAAAATTGGGTGATTTTTAAAAAAAATGCCTCAGCATTTTGGGCCTTAGAAAAGCATGTTAAAAGCCAATAAAGCCACAGCTTGCCCCAGATGCCTAAACCAAGTGAGGAAATTTCTGGATGATAGTACGCTGGATGTCCACGGAAGCAGGGAGCAGTTTCCTCTTGAAAGTCTCACCATGGCCAGTGAGGGACTGATCTAAGCCCTGTTTTTAGAGGCGTTTAGACTCCTGAGGACATTTAAAGGTGCCTTAGACCCACAACTTTCACTACCAGGGATAAGTGTACGGACCTTTACAAAAGTGTGGGTTTGCAGACACATACAGGGGTTGCCCAGGGAAGCCAAGGTCCGGGTCGACCACTTCAGCAGTAAGAGGACTGACTCCTCCCCAACGCACTGCGGGGTCATTTTCCACCCAAGTGACACTAAACAATGAAACGGTAGTGAGGAAAGAGCCGCAACGGGAGAGACAGGGCAAAAGAAGTGAAAAAGAGCTGCCAGTAAATTGGAAGCAGAAGCACAAATAGAGATGAGGAAATTCAGGGAAAGTTGTGTCTTTCCTGCTCGCTTCTTCCAGACACTGCGAAGTGATGTCTGAAAAGTGATGAATCAGGGACCACAGGCAAGGACAGGAGCAACAAGGCTCAATTGTACGGCCCGAGGCATGGATGGGAAAGTAGAACAGAGAGAGGGAAAGCAGAGAAAACTGTCAGATTTCTGTGGGCATTACCATGCTGTGTGTGCTCTTCATAAAACATTTATTGCGGAGGATGCCTCGCTCCTTTGATTTGGGATTCAGAACCTTGACCAGATTTAGACCAGGCATTTTCTTTCTCTCTTTTTCTTTGTCCTCCATCTAATTTCAATATAAATTAGGAAGACATGTACCCGTTCCCCTCCCCCCAATTATTAGAGAGCAGATAAATAACTGTATCATACATACCTAGGTCCCTAGAATTTGGGCTTCTCCATGATTTTAACAGCTTAATTTGAACAGCGATTAAAAAATAAATGAACCCTTTGCTCATCACAACAGCATTAACATGTGAGCATGAAGAAGCACTTATTTATCTTGGCAAGACCCAGAGCTGGGATAAATTATTCCAGCTGAAGATAGAATTATGTCTCTCGACTCCAGCTAAATTTGGGGCCAAATACGTACTCCCTTTACTGCAGTAAATGTCACTTTCCTGATCCTAACACATCAGTTCCAGCTTATATTGATGCAATCCACTGCAACAGCAAAATCACTACCGCTGTAATATTGCTCCCATAAAGCGCTGGATAGAGGCCTGATCGACTGCATTGGACAACAATTACCTCAAATCAAATTCTCTCTTTCTGGACAGTGGTGTAAATGGGGAGTATCTTCACCGCAGATCGATGGAGACGCAGCAGAGGCAGTCAGGGAGGAGGGGGGTGATAAGCAGAGAGATTGTGCTCATTTCCATTTTTACCCAGGGAAGCACGAAACACTTCTGCTGCTCCCCAATAACTGTGCTCAAGGAAAAGCATCAACACACCCAACAGTTATAAACCTAAAAAGATAATCAGTGGCCAGACAGCCCTAATAAAAGTAGCTGGGGCTGCTATCCCCACACACAGTGTGTCTTGCCTGAAGCGTAGAGCATTTGGCCAAGTCCCAGAGGCAGTCAAGTGAAAGGGTCTCAGCCACTACCTGCAATCAATCCTTGCCTACGGTGTCACGCCGACCTCACCGGGGGTCACTCAGCAAGGCTGAGCCATTGCTCTGTGTCTGTCAGGGGGGATCGGTTCAATGCTTCCTGTAAGGGTCAGTGGCAAAGGCTGGCAGTAATTTTCAGCTAGGTATGTGGAAGGGGGGGGATGGAGCCTGAGGCACTACTGGCTTCAATAAATACTTAAGGAATTTAACAACCCAGTGCAGACCCTGTGCCAGTGGATGATGATGACGTGATGGAGCTCACGCTCGGTATTGCAGAGCTCTGTCGTGACACATCTCTGCTGCAGGGAGTGGCAGGGCAGCCGTGCCACGCGGGCAATCTGGCACACTAACGGGGTGCCTCATCTGGCAGGTTTCTCCAGATAAGCAGGATCAGCACCCACTAACACCAGCCCTGTCCTGGATGTACAACTCTGAGCTGACTTATGTCAATGGAAAAAAGAGGCCAGCGGTAATGTTCTGGAGAAAATTTTGCCACATCACAATACAGGCATTACTCATGCTGGGTCATTTCTTAAATATAGTACAATCACACAATATGCTTGGGCCTACAGGGTAAGTAAGGGCTTCTCTGCGTTTTTTTAAACCTGGGAATTAGTTGTTTTTTTGTTTTTTGTTTTTTTTTTAGCCTTAAAGGGTGGAGATTTCAATAGAGGTTTCCATTTTGCAGAAGGAAGGCACAATAACTGCAGGAAGAAAAGGAGATTTTCTGGGCATAGAGCCAAGCCAAGATACAGGTCACCTGGCTCCTATAATCTTCTGTGCCATAGACTCCCCCATCTGCCTTCTGGCAAGTCATTCATTCTACCCTCATCCTTTGTGCTGCAGCTGTAAGTGGGGATAATAACACGTCTCTACATCATAGAGCAAATATGAGGATAAGCATGACGGTATCAGTGCAACTATCGCATAACGTGTTGGTGGGCTAGAGGGATTACTGTCCCCGAGCACTCCCCATGAGCAGCACAGCCCTCTGAATGATCATCCCTCTGGTTATTTGTACCTTGTAAAAACTACGCTAAAACTCCAGCATTATGTGTCACAGGTTTTACACATACTGAAACGTCCTGCACAGTGACCAGACTGCAGCAAGTTACAGTTCTTCACCAAAAGTAAGAAATCAGCCCTGCAGGAGATGGTGAGGTTCAGCAAAATTAAATGATGTGTTTCTCAAGGAGACAAAAAGGAATAGGCTAAAGTGAGCAAAGAATCTGTGCACCAGCACCTGCTGCTTCTGGTGACGTTTCTTCCACCTCAGATCTGCCAGCAGACCTGGTTGTGGGAGGCATTTGGACTTCTTTCCGTTCAAATGGGTCACATTAGGAAAACTCTCTGATCTCAGTAACATGAACATATACAATTTAAACTGAAATGGGACTGGGAGTAAAACATGAGCAGGTCAGTGAGCAAATTAGGCTATTGTTGGTGACAACGCTGCTCTCAGCTGGGAGTTTCCAGGAAGAAAGGTGGAAGTTTTCCTAGGAACTTCCACCAAGGTGACCAAGGTACATATCTGCCCTAAGCCACAACTCTGCTTCCGAATGAGCTTTCCCGTGGTAGGCAAACTGTACCGCTCATGAATCCCCTCATCTTCTAGGCCATAGCAAAAAGGAAGAATAAGGATGTGAATTGTACCTTGGTAAGTGTGTCTCAAAGATGATATAAGCCAGTGCGACACAGAAGCTGACGAGGCCAGAAGCAATGGTAAATTACAAAGAATTTTTGGCTTGTCTATACTAATTTACTAAATGAAGCTAAACTTATTTAAACAAGGCTTAAACCATTTTAAGTATGTTGAGTTGGCACCAAAGTAACTTGATCCACTTTACATTGATTTAATTGCACCACTGCAATTTATAGCCCGTGCTGTTGTCTCTTATAGCCTTAGACTTCCTTAGCTTCATCTTTGAATTGGGTTCACAAGGGAAAAGATTTCCAAAATATTCAGTTTTAATGTAAATTTGGAATGCATTTAATTATGGATACCATGGGAGTGGGCAGCCAGCATCCCCCCAGGCATCCCCCACTATGGGGGATTAGATCTTTAATGTTACCTTGAGAATCCTTCCATCTGCTCTTCACAGTGCTGATAGCATCACCTCAGAAATACCCAACTGGAACGCAAAAGGGAAGAAGAAATGGAATTTGCACGTGGCTCAGGAGATTCAATAATTCACGATATTTCATTAGACAACATCTCCATTAGGAGTCTGACATTTATATTCATGGTTGAGCAGAGGGATAACTTATGAGTTATCTCTCTCTTCTGTCTTTCTGAGTGAAGATTAATGTCATGAACGCTCAGCAATCGTGTATCATACATATACAAACTTACACACACTCAACATGCATTATTTTTATCTTCTATGATCTTCAGGAGTGAAAGCACTTGAGACAACAGTTTAGGGGAAAGGCAGTTTCTGAATATTGTCAGACTGTGCACAAACCAGGCGAAAAATTGTGTCATCAGTTAAACAATCTAAACAGCAGGCATACATCAAGGCAAGGAAAGGGGTCTGTACTGAAGCTGTCGTACACTTACACTATTTAATATGCTGTGAATAACTCTAGGGGCTCTGTCCTAAGTGGTGAGCCTATTATTTGTGCAAATTGGGAAGAAGAGAAGGCACAGGCCATTCACTGCCACCTTCCTCCTCTCAGAAGGTCTAAGCCCTGTAGCATCCAAAGCCCCTCCTTGCATAACTTTGAGAACTTTGACAGAATTTCCAAAAGAAAGTGACTGCAGCTAGTGACTGCCACAGCTTAATTACTGTGCACTCTGCTTCACCCCCTTACTATCTCCCATGCCAAAAGGCTGTGTGGTAAAGAACAGGGAATGCCAGTTTTGTGCCATCTGGGGATTTCCCGAAGGCAGCTTTCTGGCTGCTTCAGATGAAAGCAGCTGTGCTCGCAACAGAGCTTGCACAGTCCAGGAGTTGTTTCTAGTGAAAATCTATTATGAGCATTGTATAAAGAAAGTGCATAATAAAAACAATTTATCACGTCTCTCAAATTCATTACTGAGCTCTCACCTACGAGCCTGCAGACTTATAGACATTGGGATCTGTGGCCAAAAGGTACTATGTAAGTGCAAATAGTTATGGTTGTTGGAAAGATCCTCTTGGATCATCCAGTCCAGCCACATGCATTCCGGCAAATGCGTAAGCAGGTTCAATGATTTGATACAAAAAATCACTGCCTCATATTGTCTAAGATGACTGATGTCTCTTGAATTATCTTCTTGACTGTGCTTTTCATCTTAATTAAATAGGCTGGCTGGACTATGCCAAAAGATAGAACAGGCCAGATTATTATTATTTTGGCTAGTAATATCTATTCCAACACAAACGGATCCTATGCAGCCCTCTCAAAAAGACAGCCTGCTACAGGATCTGACTGCATATCCACTGACAGAAGTGCTCTGAACCCCCTTTTCATCTGCTCCCCACCAACCTCACACTCAGCTTGCACAAGACAGCTAGTTTTAGGTAGTTTTTAATTTCATTTGCTGAACTTCACAGACATTCCTTTGAAGTATTTGAGACAACAAAGAGCAGAAAACATGCAAAAGAAATATTCAGGTTAAAGCTCAATTCTTGCTCTAATTTGTGTGTTACTTAGGCAAAACAATACAGAAATCCAGGGATTATGCTAGTAGCTGAGAAAGAAAAAGCTCAAATCCAGGCAGTTCATCTTCGGCTAGTAAAGGTCCAACCCCACAATGTGTCCTGGGTTTGCTTGACCCAGTGCAGTGCCATGCAGAAAAGCCCCAGCTCTGCCTGCGGGAAGCAGTATGGTCATTTTGCTGCAGCATTTTGCCCAAGCTCGCTATTTCCACTGCAGATCATTCCTATTGCCTCTCATGCCCTCAGGGGAGCTCCCATCCCCTGGCCCGGCAATGGACCCCGGCAGAGCTGCTGGTGCAGGGTGCTCTGGTTCAGCACCGCTGCAGCAGGCTGGCAGATCAGGCCCTTCCCATGCATCACTTCTCTCTTTGATAGAGATGACTCTATTTTAAAGAGTTTTAATGGACACAAAATTAAAACATGTGCCCACAAGCTTTTATATTCCTTTCTGCATATTTAATTTATTTTTCTAAAGAGCATATGTTTACTCTGCAACCGAACACAGAAGTACCTCATTTTACCATCCTGCTTTAAAAACAACACCCTATCACTGTTTATTGTTCTCCCTGGAGGAGTTTCTAAGACCGTTTGCCCACATGGGCTTGTGTGACTCGGAGACACCACTGTGCAAATCCCTCCTGCAGCAGGGTCCACAGGCTCTGAACACTTTTTCTGCGTGAAATTAATTGAGCTCCAAGGGTCAGCAGGTTAGGAGTAGGCTCATTATGACAAATGATTTCTGTCTGAGTAGGAAGACCTTTGGGGTCAGTTCAGGATTCTGCCTAAATTTTGTAATTACGCCTGCCTCAGGCCTTAAACAAACTAAGTGTCCCTTAACATGTGGAGGGAGGCAGCCTGGAGATTAAGGAACAAGCAGAAACAGCCTGGCTTAGTCTAGCAGGACAGCTTTTTAGCTGAATCTTGTAAATAAAAACCCTGACACACTCAACTGAGCCAGAGACAGGCTTAGAGCTTGACAGGGAAAGATCTGGAGTCTGGAGGAACTCTTTATCCCTGCGATGATTACAAGAAGTCCAGCTGGGTAAAGCTCATCATAATTCTTACGCTGCCTGAGATGGAGATGCTTTGCTCTGCCAAACCCAGAGAAGGATGATATGCAGCAGAATATGCCACTTGATTGTACGTGGAGCTATATCAGTGACTTTAGGGCTTAGCTTGTGACTCATATCTCCAGCTGGATGGAGATGTCCTGTGCCAGAAAACCCGGATGGGTTCTAAAATCAAATAGAGTTACTTACTTCAGCCTTCATGTGTTGTTTTTCCTTGGCAGACAGCACTGGAGGGCTAAGGGTGGGTATGGCCCCTTGTCTGTGCAGGGGACCCTGACTGCCACTTCAGTGGGTGACATGGAGAGGGTCAGGACTATCCCCAGGCTGGGACTCACCTCACCTAACTTGACCATCTACAGGTTATTTGAAATTAGTCGAACTTATTCACCTGTGCAAACTCAAAAGAGGAGGGGTGGAGACTCCCAAAGCAGGATTCACCCTGTCCTGCAGTAGATGGGAGGCACTTGCTTTGGATAATGTTTCTCTAGAGAAAGTCTAGACTTCCTAAAGCTTAGAAAAGGATCTTTAAATGAGGTGAGATGGAGGCACCCAGGCTGGTACACCCCAAACCCTGGAAAGATAGAACCCAAGCTGTCCAACCTCAGGCAAGCATGGTGGGACTGCTGAGCGTGCCCAAATGCCCCAGCAATACCTCACACCAATGAACTGTTTTCCAGTTATGTTGCATTACGCTCCTTTGCAAAAGCTGTCCGTAGGATATTCCTTGATTTCAGAAGGGGATGCAAAATGTTTCCTCGTGCTGCTGGCCAGATGGACATGGGTGAATGCAGAAATGAGCAATATGAGGAAAAATACCTTCCTGGAAATCTCTATTAGAGTACAATACCTGGTGGCTCATGGACACATGAAATATCAATTCATTAGTCTAATTAAATTGTATATGCATGCACATAACACACATTGCTACATTTTTAAATATCTGTGCAAGACATTTCATGAAGTGGACAGCAAATGTTTAATCTTGTTTAAAAACCTTCACTGTGAAACCATTATTGGCCTTGAAAACTGAGCTCAATCATTAGGATTTAAAACTGAATTTCGAGGACGTTTACTGCTCATATTCTTTCTCCTTGCTGTAGATTTAAGTTAGATGTTTGTACAATTCAAAGTTTGGGATGAAAAACAAATTGACACTCAGGTAGTTCCTTCAATATTTGCTTGAAAACCAGGCTAGTCATTTCTCCCAAACCAGGCTCCCTATTGATTTGCAGCATTTCATTCATTAGTCTTTTCGTATAGTACATCTTGTTCTAGTCCTGAAAAACCATAGGAGCATAGGATTGCTTGAATCTATTTTAATTATTCATGTAAATTAAAGAGACAGAATAAAAATTACATATTCAGAGAAAATGGTCTGTCTTTCTCACAACACTCTACTTATAAAAGCAGAGTGTTTTTTATTTCATCATTTTTCACTGGTCTTTTATTATGCTTTATTGCACTCTGATCACCGTGGACACTTAAGATAATCTACAGATAAACAGGTTCATGGTTGTTTTCGAGTACAGCTATAATTGTGTGTGTCTGAAATCTTTTTGCAATGGTTGCATGATTGCACTCTGATCTGAAATGGCAACAGAATATAGGAAGGGTTTTAAAAATCATATTTAGTGTGATTTTTAGAAGCTCAGATAACGTTAATGATAAGATATGATAATTATAAAAAATAATTTATTTTTAGCAATGGATTTTTTGTGATTATATTTCACAAAATTTTATTCTTAAAAGTCTTATATTTTACTTTTATGAAGCTTCTAGATTTTTTTTATTTTGTGATAATTTTGGATACTTTTTATATCTTAGAATTAACTTTTCAATCTCATTTTTGAAGCTGTCAGATAAAAAGCCAACTCTTGTACACACAGTGAAATGACAACTGTTAAGTAATACTGGCCAGAGTAACCTAGAGAAACGCTCTGCAAATACGCCTAAGACTTCTTCTTATGAATAACAATGATCTCAGTTGGTTTTGGGTTTCTCAGAGAACGCAGTTAATAAAGTGTGATAACACTATTTGTTGTGTTTTCCCTGTGCAGATCTATATGATGATATCCAAAAAACCTGGCCTCATCTTTGTTTTGGATTTCAAAGGCAATTCAGAAACTTAGGGCAGGTATTCAAGTCCAAGAGGAGGTGCTCAGGACAGCTTTCCGTCTGCTTTCCTCCAAACAGGAAAAAGGAGATGGAAAACATGAGGCACGGAGCAGGAGGCGAGCGCATCCTCCAGCCCAGCCTGAGGACGGTGCTGCTTCTCCTTTTCTGAGCAGAGTCTCCCTGTGGTCTTTGGCAATTACCTGTGCCCAGATTTTTAGAACTGGGCACATGCAATTGCATGTTTCATTTGCCCATATAATTACTGTAATTGTGCCCACAGTTGTGGTGATCGTACATGCAACAATCAATTAGACATGCAGGCTGGAAGGTGGCACTTCCTCTGCTGTGCTCCAAACAGCATTTTCAGCTGTACCTTGCTGGCTGAGCACCGACAGTAAAACCTCCCTAGTCAAAGCAGCACTGTGTAGTGCACACTGTCTTTCTCTGGCAAAGAATTAAGCTATACAAGCTAATCAGTCATTTCCCTTCAGTCCCCCAAAATCACGTCTTTTGGAGACAGGTGATGCCGATAGTGATTGGCAAACACGTCTAGTTTGTGATGCGCCAACACTCGAAGCAAGAAAACAAACAAAAATTACCAATGAAGCTGTTAAGGCAGGAAACTCTATTAAGAACCCAAGGGAGAAGTTGCTTCCCTAATTACATATAATATGCACCATGTACTCTTAGTATACCCAGCAACGGTAATGAAACTCCTGGGAGGATTGTTGCCTGCTGGCCCGCAGCCAGATCTGTCACACTCAAAGTGCTCCTCTACCCTGAAAAGTGTCTTGGTAAAAATATAGCATCATTTGGTTTCACATTTGTGGTCTCTTAATGATCCAATATCAGATGTCTTCAGCTTATAGGTGAAAACACCACTGGGACAGAGGGTTGGGTTTTGGGATGGTTTCCCCCTGCCCTGACGCTAATCCTGCGAGCTAGAAATGGCAATGGAGGCACCCAGCAGAGCTCGCTCTTGCACATGATGTTGCTTTTGCTAAAGGATTTTATAAAACAGATCATATCCTCGGATTAGACCCCTGCAGTCCCTATTCTTTTTCTTTCTCCTCCAGTTTCATATTTATCAGAGGGATTTGAACAGGTCTATACGATGGGAGTTCAGTGTCCAGCGATGATGCTGGAGAGCAAGAGGCTGTGTGCCTGCCTCAGCCATATCGCCTCAATGGGGTGAGCAAGAGATAAAAATAGTAAGGATTCATTTTTAGTCATGAAAATGGAATGGAATAAACTTCTGAATTATATAGAATGATTTGAAAACCTCGTATGATGGCAGACTTAAATTCTATATATAGGCTATTAGATTAATAATAGCATCCTATTGATCCAGAGCTTTTCCCAAACCCAAAGTCAATACATAGAAGAGCTCTCATTGACTTCCTCCAGCTTTGGTTCATTTCTTCTTGTCTTAGCTGAGGAGCTTTCGAGAGTGGGGAGAGGAATAGTAGGAAATAATTGTATCTTGAAGGACAGGGAAGTTGAAACCTTGATCTCATGTAATTTGCTCCAGTAACAGACTTTGAGCAGAGCTGGGCAGAAATTTGCTTTATTTTTGTCAGTGCTGATTTTTATTAGAAAATGCTATTTCAATTAAAAAGGACTTTTTGGAGGAGAGGAAAGAATGAAAGTCCACTCTGAAAAAACAGGAAAACAATGTGACAATTTTCAGAGCACAGTGACTTCACTTCTTCATGTCATTCAAACCTGTGTTTCAAAACAGACTTTATGTGAAACAGTGAAAGATAGAAAGGCCAAAAAAATCTCACCCAAATCAAACCAGAACATTTTAACTAACCCTAAAACTTCCTTTGTGAAAGGCAATTTTGCAAAATTACAGAAGAAATAAGCTAAGGCTTTCAGAAACTATTGAGGTAAATACAGAAAAACACATTTTTAACATGTTAATTGGTGATTGCACAATTTGCTGTTCATTCTGCACATTACTTCAAGATGCATTTTATCGGCTCCTGTACGCCGTGTTTCAAGATACTCTTTGGAACACAGACCACCATTTACCATGTTTTAAGCAGCTGTACTGAAGAGTCTTGCCCCATAGCATTGAATACTACTCTAGTGAAAAAGGTCAAATAATATTGTCAGAAAAGAAGGAAGGAGATCTAAAGTGGTAGACAAAAAGTAAAAATAAGAATTTAGAGGAAGATCAACTAAAAGCTTAAAACTAGTATAATAAGCACGATAAGCAGTGATGTCTTTACAATTCTTGCTACAATTAAGAGTGTCTCAGAAAAAGTGACATGGAAAGGAGCAGAGATCTCAGCACCCTTCCATTCTGTGCTCACTACAAGGGACAAGGAGCTCCTGGGCAGTGATGGAAAGGATGAAATGACTGCTGGAACCCTGATTCCCCAGAGAAATGCATACATTGAGAGAATCTGCAATCCCAGCTCCTAGCAGCCCTCTCCTGGGCACCGGTGTCCCCTTTAGCGGTCACTTGTCCTCCTTTTCACTGACCGTTCTCTCTGCATGCAGTGTTTTAAAAAGACAAAGGAAGGGTGGTTAAAAAACATCTCCTGTGTTGGCTTTCAGCTGCTTGCTACCAGAGAAAAACAAAAGCAGGACTTGATCTTGTGTTGTTGTTTAGGATTTTTTTTTTTTGTCCTCCTTTTGAAAAAGGGATTCCTCATCTTTATTGCTCCTTTATATTCTAACTGCCCCAGCTGGAAACCTTCTAGGCCTTTTTAAAGCAGTATTAAAAACACAGTTTTCTGCATTAGCGCAGCTCAAAAGGATAACCTCAGCTCTTTTCTCTGCCAGCCAGCTTTTTAATCCTGAATCACATGTCACTTCAAATTATGAATATGATTTTCATGTCCCCCTCGGGCCTAAATTTCACCCAAGTAAATCCTCTCATTCAGCAGCCGGAGAAACGTGTCAAAAGCAGTGATCTTCAAGCACTGAGAGTGCTCTGGGAGAGATCAAACTGTCCCAGTCTGAACTCTCGGAGTGCCAGGCATCTTTTCCCCTCCTGCTTATTGTTGTTGACACCCTGCGTCCCCCTTTCCTTTCCCTCCAGGTCTGAAAGCCTGGGATGGCAAAAGAGAGTAAAAAAAATAAGTCCCTTCTTAATTCTAAATATTTCTGGGGTTGATCCTTTTTGCACTGGTGGGGGCAGAGGGAGAACAAAGACACACGCATGAACTGGTTCCGGGGAATGAGAAATCAAACCACCTGATAAAGCACTGCTTTCTTTCATCTCCTAGCACAGCTCTTGCTGATATGATCAGCAGTCAGACAAGTGAACTGGCTAAACAGCCCTGATTTCCGAGCCAGCCATGTCGGTGTGCTGGCCTCATGCTGTGTTGGAAGAAGGGAGCCCTTCCTCGCCTGGGTCCCTCTGTGTTGTGCAGGTCCCTCTCTCCCAAGGCTCTGGCGAACACGAGCTAACTTAGAACATCCTTGCCAGAGAGAATGTGCATTTCCAGCCCTGGTCTAGAAATAAACAGATCAGGCAAATGACTGAGGATCGAGCCTAGAATCAGAACTCTAGAAATCTACACATTGAGCTCTAGAGGCATTTGACATTAGGTATGTCATCTCCTCCAGGAGAGGAGACCTTCCCAGACCAGAAGAGCAAGTCTTGCCTCTTCAGTCTCTTTAGGGAGAATAGAGAGCTCAAACGCCTGTGTTAAGCTGTTCCCAGTATAGTTTCTTCCTCTCCAAGAACTATATTATTGGTTTTTATATGCTTATATATTTATTCTTTTCCCAAGATGACTGTGGCCATTGCCTTTGCTTACTGCAATGCTAGATGTTGCATCAAAACTCAAGGCAAGCACCAACATTTTGCTCAATTTTTGCTAACGGGAGCTGTGAAGCGTACCAGTGCTGTACTACTGAGGGCCATCTAGTAGGATGAGTAGGTAAGTGCAAAGATGGTCCTCATTCAGTCCTTTTGCAGCAAGGAATGGAGGTGTTTGGGTTTGGTTCCAAAGGAGATCTGGGCTTAGAAATAGTAACCTTGCTGAGGTCTTCTCAGAACCAGTCCTGGTATCCGAGTTCAGCTTTCTCCTGCAGATAGTGGAGACACAGTTCTGGTCTGAGGTTTCCTCTGAACACACTTTTCTATGGGTTCTCTGGACTGTCGGAAAAGTTGTTTTGGTATGGTTTTGGATTTCGATTTTCTTAGGAGTTCTCATTTCTCATAGGGGAGGAAGGTAAAGATAGACTTGAGACATCATGGAAGGTAGAGAGCACCCGAAACCTCAGTGCCCTGCAAGTCCCCATGGCCACATCGCGTGGCTGCACAGCTGCAACCGTATGGCCACTTCCCATTTGAATACCAGTCAGACTAATGTTTTCCTCCTGCAGAAGAGCAAACACAAATGTGGAAAGGGACTAAGAGGGCATGTTTATCACTTGCTTACCTTCCCACGGTGAAGAAGCCACAGGAGTTATTACAGAAACCTCACCTTTCAAAACATTCCCATGGCCATGAACATGCTACTGAACAAATGTATATCCTGGGAGGATTTCTGATTCGCTGGAAGATCAACTCTGATCCAGCCATTGCCTGTTGTTTTTTGAAGTTTCAGCAGCAAAACAGAAACATAGTGGTTTGCCAAGAGAGGTGGGCAGGAAACAGTTTTTCCAATCCACAAGCAACTCTCAGTCTAGAGTTTTCCCATCCTAATACTGAGTGAAAGGGAGAAATCCATAACTTAAAAGGATTCAGATCATATCAACAAAATTATTTTTCTGAACTTTCCTTCTTTAATATTTTTGGCATATAAATTTAAAATATTTTCTTTTAATTTCAGAATGTTTCCTTTTTACTATAAGTCACAGTAAATTTGAAAGCAAAAATATTATTTTTCTTTAGTTCACTTACTCTCCCAAACTAAGACATTCAGGTCACCACCTGTGATTTCCATCAGCTGGCATTTTTCAATTTAAAATAATTGCCAGAAAATCCCAATCAGTATTCAAGGCCACGTTAACGACTGCCTTACTTCAGCCTAGAGGTGGCAACAGTTTAGTGACGGCTGTGCTGCATGTACGGAGTTTGTAATCCCTTATGTAGTGCTTTGAGGCTTCCAGTAGCTAACATATGTCCACTGCCACAGAAAGGAATACAATAAATATTGCCTCCTTTATCCTTTTATGTTCAGTATTACAAAAGCTTGTAGAACTGAATTTCCAGTGTGCTGATTTTTTTTCTCTTCCACCGTTGGATGATAAATTTGTTTATCTTTGCACTTGGCACCAAATGTTGTGAACATTTCTAAAAGGAACAATGAAAACTCACTCATGGTCTGCTAAATCCATACACCCAGCATCTTCCTCTCCATTGCCAGTGCACCTTGTATAACCATTCACTGTTCTGCCTGAGTTGGGGTTCGTGTCCATTTTGCACTGGTGGAAATGACTAAACCAGACACAGAGCAAAGGAGAATCAAAGCTCTGCCTCCTCCCTTAGATGGCAATCTGGGCATCAGCTCGAAGAAATACACAGCTGAGGATGAGCCTTCATCCCAAGCCAGTGATAAGCAGAAAGGATCAAAGTGAACAAGATAAAATGACAGGTGTAGCCTCTCCACACAACAGGGATAAGTCACAATATTTCTGTACAGTTGCTTCCTTAAACACGGAGACAGACTGGAGAAGATGTGACTGCAGATGGTGTGTGTAAGAGGCTGTAGACTCAAATCTGACAGTCACTTTATAAACGAAACCCTGGCTGTGTGATCTCCTTTCAGGTCTACTTGCTGCTGTGGAATAGTTTTCTGTGGGTAAAAGTATCAAGTTTTCCAAAGACTGATTTATGATCATTTTCTGCTAAAGTCTTAAAAAACCCAGAAATTATTAAAGCTATTTGTATCTCGGCTTGGCATTGTTATTCTCCATTGCAGTAAGTGGAACTATGCTTTCTTAAAATGCTGGATCAAATCCATATTCTATTTATTACATCTGAGGACTGCTCTTCTGTATTTTATAGCCGTCTATGAACTGTGTGTGGGGATAAAAAGTGCATATTCTCAAAAAGTGCAGAAGTGTCATCATCATCCTTCTCTCCCCCTGCCCCCCCCCCAAATAAAAAAACAACTGTCTCCCAAAGGCATCTACTTTTTACACCTCTACAGCAAAACAGAGCACAAGAGCAAAAATTAAAATTTCTGGTGAATGAGAGGTTGCCTTCTCTCCTAGGCCAAAAACTTGGTCCCACCTGTCCCCATATGAAAGATTTGGGCATGTACTTTACACATGGTTTGCACAAGCCTGTTTCCATCCACATCCCAGAGCAGCTCTGACATTGTGCCTTGTCCTTCGCCCAGACAGTCCCTGACAGTGTGAGTGCTGGTTTCCCAAGTAGCTACAAAATATTGGTCTGAATTGGAAAGGGTGGGTTTCCATATTTTCAAAAATTTGAGAAACCAGTTTCCGGTTTAGTGTTTGTCAGTGATTCTTTATTCTGTGGACCTCAAAACCTTCCTGAAGAAGAAACCAAGCTCACTAATGGGTTTGGTGGGTGATCCTGGGTGCTGGCAGTGCCAGAGGGAGAGGATGTGTGACAAACAGCTGTCCTGGCAAGCTGTGACAGCCCATGGGAAGGCACGTACAAACCAGCTAGATGGGAGTGAGTGCCCATAAGGGGGTCTGGTGCTCGCCTGCTTTTCACCCTCTGATGGACCACAGCTAAACAGTGGAGCATCTGTTGTGCTGCTGACAACATTTTATCCCGTGACTCACACAGTGGCACCGGTGCACACCCTCTCACAAAAGGATGTGTACCAGAGGTTTCCAGCCCACATCCTCCTCCAAAGAATGAGGGAGGAAAGTGTTAGGTGTACAGAAACTGTCCCCTCTTATGTGCACTGAGTTCACCAGGAGAGGTGAGCAGGTCCCTTTGCTGTGGTTCACCACATGGTTCCCGCACAGCCTGTCCCATCATTCCGACCACAGCTGTGTCCACCCAAGTTCTACCCTCCCATGGGTACTGTGCTGCCAGGAATGCACCCTTCAGTAGAAAGCAAAGGAAAGAATAAGGGAAATTCAGCTGTTCCCAGTCTCTTGGCAAACCCAGCTGTCTAACAACCCTGTGGTGCAGCAACCATTAATGGCTAACAACCCCAGCGGTACGACAACCCTGGTGGGCTGACAGCCCCGGCAGTGTGGCAAAGCCGGTGGGCTAACAACATTGTTTCTCCATGGTTTCTCCCCTGGTCTGCCGAGATCATGAGAATAAGTCAGCGCTCTGGCTCTCAAGCCCATCTGGTGTCTTTTGCTGAGATGGAACAACAAAATACTTGTGTTTGGCTATTTCAGAGAAATAGACCAACAGGAACAGAAAGCAGAGTGGTTTTGTTACATTATTTGTGTAATGGCTTAACACTCAATGGCATAAGCAGCAGTATCACGATATTAGCCCTGCATCAAACAGATGGTTAGGGAATTATGATATCTGAAAACCCAGAGTCTCTTCCATTTCTAGATGCAAGTTAATAATACAGGTGGTGTTGTATGAAGGGAAGAGACTCTGCTACAGCTTTGGGGCTCAGCTAATCCACAGGGTCCAATTCCCTGTTCAATTGCAGTCCTTTCCTCCCTCTCGCCACAGACATCTGGTGTTATTAAAAGCTAGTAAAAGAACTGTTTTCAGAGCTCGGTCCCCAACGTTGCATGTGTAACCATATGTGGTAAAATGGCATTACATTAAAAATAAAAAAAAAAGCCTGCTTATTGAAGATCAGCAAGTTTGGTTTTTTCAGCATCTCTTCTCTGTTCATGTGGTTATTGGTTCTTGTGTTTTCATCTTTTGAAGCTATTTAATTAGATGCAATAAGTGGATTTATTAAAAGGTCTTGACCTCTCTGCTCTTTAGATAGCCATGACCTTACATCTGAGTGTGGAAACCATCCCAAATATAGCATCTTAAAAAAAAAAATTAATTTCCTTTTTACCTCCCTGTAGTGTACATGTTGGCCTTACTCTTGTGTCAATGTGGACAGTTTCTGCCCCCAAAAAGACCATCATTTCTATACAGAAAATGTTTCAGCAGCATGAAGCTGGTAAAATTAACTGAATACTTCATGGGGTTACTGATTTTCCTGGGCCTTGGATGAAAAGGCTGGAGCAGTGTAAGTTGGAATCAGTTCTCAGAAGCTCTAATTGTGGCAGGACTAAGGACTGTTTACTAATTTTGTGTTCAAACTAAGAAAAAGACAGAAAAGCATGACAATGCTGGAATTTGGTTCATTCTCCTCAACAGCAGTGTCAGTAAAGAAATAATGTCATCTTCATTGACCCTATGCTGAAAAACACATCAGACTCGTCTCTAATGCCCTACACTGGCAATCCAGATGGTAAATTTCTAAGGTGTAGGGTGCTGGCCCTCAGGAGTGGCATTTCTGAGCTTTAATGGGCTGTGGAGCAAGGTGTGCCTCCTCCTCTTCCTCTCTGGGCAGACAGAAGAGTTACAGCATGGCGGTGTAGAGGGAAAGAGGGGACAATTAAAAAAAAAAAAGGAGAAGGAAAAAAGAGTTATTTCATTAAGAAGCCTCCCTCACTGCGGACAGGATGCACACAACAGGAAGGATGTGGACACTGAATAACTCATCTCAGGATTTCGCCGTCATTAAGGAAATGGAGGTATTGAAGCGTGGGTTTCCTTTGCATGCTATTCTAGTGAAAAGCAACTCAGCAATAAGGCAAAATGTTACTACTACTTTGCTGGTGCTAAAGGAGAAAACTTTCTCTCTCTTCCTCTCCCTGCCCTGCACCTGCTCATCAGGCTCACATCCACCAGCACTCAGCAGGAAAATTAATACTTATTTTATGGTATGCTCCTTCATCACAGACACAGAAACACACGGTGTATCCACTACACAGATGCTTGGGAACAGTTTAACACAATTACTAAACATGGGACAGTAAAGCAAATATAGGTACTAACCTTCCCAGCAGCTTTAAGGTTTCTCAGAAATGTGGCTGGAGCTGAATTTTTCCACCCCAACACTGAAGGTCCCCAAGCCAGGCTGGAGCCAGGCTGCCCCTGGCTGAGATGGGAACAGGGAGCTATGAAAAGCTGGGTCTGCTGCTCCTGTTGTTCCTGAGAAAACCTGTGACAACAAAGGGGAAAACTATAGATGTATGACTGCTGGGAGCAGCCAGCTCTGACAAACTCTTGCAATCAAATCCCCTAGATTTTTCACAACTAATATGGCACTCTGAATTTTCAGGTGAGTTTTCACACAAATAACTCTTTTCCTTGACATCATGAGGATAAACAGCCTTAGTGCTATTTTAAAATAATAATAAAAAAGTTTTTTTAAAAAAATAAACTGTAAATTTCTGCAGATGGGGATTATCTGTATGTGTACATAGCTGCTTGCACAGTGCTGTCCCAGAGCAAGACTCCTAGATATTACTAGAATAGAAACTACATCGGCCAGGGATATGAAGACATTTTTGGTAGTTTAATTTCATTTTTCATTTGCAAATTATTTTAAGAGGCAGAATGGAGAAGAACGTCACCCACAAAAAGGAAGGCAGACTCTTACAGCAGAATACACGCAGGCTAAAAGATGCTCAACAAATTCTTTAGTGACCTACGTTTCATTACACATCACCAGGAAAAACCTAACTTTAGGTTTGACCTCCACAGTGTTGTACAAATAGAGAAGGAAACCTGAGAAGCATTAAGATGTAGCCTTCCTCAGGAAAAAAAAAAAAAAAAAANAAAAAGCAGTCCCTTCATTAATGACTCCCATTATAGCTATTCATTGTATCCTCTTTTCCTTAACAAAGTCTCACATTGTCAACCAGCCCTCTTAAACATTCATTGTGTGCCCATAATCAAAATATCATTTTCAGCTTCACTGAACACATGTAGGAAATGTAGTAGTGTAAAAAGGAAGAGGAGGAGGGAAGATAGCACAAGAAAAAGAAAGAGAAATATAAGCTCAGACTGTAGTTGTGTAATTACCCTCTCCAGAACAATCTTCTGGGAAAAGGCTGTGTTTAATTTTTGTGTCTTAAATCTTTGACTCTCAAGTTGTCCCTGATGAGGCTAGTAAATAACAACTGAGAGTGGACACTGGAAGATTGCTTTCCCCACCACTTTACTATTGATAAAGATGGATTTATTATGAATGGAGGGAGACCTCTGTGCTCAATTTTGAATCTGTTTTTAAGGACTGTCTAATAAATTTTATACATCTAAATGGGAAATTACTAGTGGTTTACACACAGCAAAAATTGTGCCATTTCAGAAGCATGAAACAAACCTGTTTAGGAAATATCCAGCCAACACACCAACTTCTCTCTTTCCCATTCATGTTCTTTATCTCTCATAACATTTTCTAACCCTCGATTTAAAGTCAGTTCTAGTCCTGACTCAGCCTTTGTTCAAGGACCATGATAAAACTGCCATTGAGTTAAACAGCAGAAGGACCAGCCTCTCAGTGCAAGATTAAAACCTTGAACAATGAAACACAGTAGCTGCTCAACAAACAAATGGTAGAAAGACTTTCTTCTATGGCCACAGCATGCCTCACCATTAACCTCCAAGAATTCCTCCGTTTGGAAGCTACTAATGCTACCTGTTGACGTAGGGGGCTGCCCAATCTGAACTGCAGAGAGACAACAACAACTTGCCTAAGATCCAGCACCCAGCACTCATTCGCAGGCAGAAAGGCCTGATCGTTAACCCACAGCTGGATTTTAAATGTCGATGGGGTATTTGGCATATTGGATTTCCATGCATCCATCCCAAGAATCCTTTCTTGTTTCATTTTTTTATAAGATATTGAAAATTTGGCACAGTTAGCACAAATTCAACAGGAATTTCACCAGGGGTCTACCTGAGAGACACAGTTTTGCTATTTTTGTCTTGGTCAACTACTGTCCTAGGAGCTTTCAGCCGGGCCAGCAGGCAGATGTACCTATTGCATAATTGCAAGGCCATCCCTGGTGGATGGAGCTCTGCCAGCTGGCAGGGAGGACACCTGGCAGCATGCAGGCAGGAAGGATACATCCACATTGATAACACGGTGCGGTCTAACAGCTGTCTGACTTTGCTTTTCTTTGTCATTAACATTCACACTCTTGCAGCAGCAGGACTTACGCAGCATTTTAGAGGCAGGCAATGAGCAGGGTATGACCTTGAGACATGGACAGTCTCTGGGATTGGTTGTACCTTACAATTTAACTGGAGTGGGATGACATGCAGCTGCATTTCCCCAGAAACAGAGCAGGACTACTACTGGCAGGATCGTTGCCATCTCACCTGCCAGCATTTGCCTGCAGGTCTGACATTCTTCTTTGGTTTGCTCATCCCAGCAGGGCAGTGCGCTGGGTCTGAACTGGGCAACATTACTGCAGTCTACACTTCTTTAAGCTTCAGAATCAGCAACGGTTGTTTAGCTGAATCTTTGACACATTCACAAAATCTATCTATCCATATATCTCTGTCTATCTATCTATCTGTCTGTCTGTCTATCCATCCATGGACATACATACATAGATAGATATAAATACTCCCTTCTTCTCTCCCAAAAAGCAGAATCAAAATGTTTCTTTGCCATTTGAAGTTCCTTTTTAATTAGGATGCTTTGGGAAGTGTCTTCCAGTCTTGGAGGGTAACCTGTTCTGGCTTTTTATTTCTTCTGGTGCCCAGTGTGCCAATTCCCCTTGTTTTCACTAATTCCTGCTGGTCTGTGATTGAACCTTCCTGTAGCTTTACCTCCCTTGAGTCATGGCCTCACTAACAAAGGCCTGTGTGTGAGAGAGGCAGGCTGTGATGGGAAGTGCAGCGGATGTACCGTACACAGGACCACATCTAGTGAAAATCCAGTGGGAATACCCACTGTGAGGTTCCGTGGTGTTTATTCAGTTCACCGCTCTGTTCCTTGGCCTTCCTCTCCCGCCCAGGCTGTGTTTGCTGGGGTTTGCTGGTGGGCTCTTCTCCTCTCTAAAGGGATGGCCAAACTGAAGAAGGGTTGTGGTTGGAGAAATGAGAACACACAAATGACATCATGCTCTTCAGTATGTGGAAACTGGATTGTCAGTCACCCAAAATAGCTTCTCTACACCATTCTGAATGCAAATCAGTCTTTGAGCAGGCATGAGTTGTGACTGTATTCACTTTAAGGGCCTTTCATGCTACCAGAGCAATGAAAAGCAGTCTTTTACATGAAAACATATCACCCCCGTCCTAGCTGTGGTAACAATTTAGGTTGTTTCCACCACCGTTCAAACTAATTGTTGCTATCCCTCCTTTGGGAATGATATTACTTCATCCCGAACAAATGCTGATGGAGACTGAGGGTGAGGTTTCATTTATATGAAAGGTGTGCGTAGACCTGCTCTCGATGACCTTGTTGAGCAGATGAGGATGTAGCTGCTCTCAAGAATTCCCCACCATCCATGTTCTTCCAAGGAGAGCCAGGAAAATGCAATGTAAGACACTTTTCACCCAGTTGAATGGCAAGCCAACCATCTTTTTACCTGAGTGGAGTACAGATCTGTACCTCCACAACATCCCTCTAAGTCAAATGTACTAAAAAGGAAGGTATTCCAGTTGCCAGACCTGTAAATTTAACATTATTTAACCAAATAAAGCTATGGTTTCCATTCTAGACAACCTCACAGGTATCAGCTGTTGGTGAATTAAGACTGAACAGTCAAATCAGCTTTTCAAGACTTTGCTTTAAAAGCATCCTATAGACTCATCTGATATAAATCTACAGTATCCCATTGCTCTCTGTGTTGATTTATATCAATGGACCAGCTATTATACCAACATCAATAGCAATCTGCATGACTATTGGTGGTGATTAAGGGTGGAAAAACAGCTTGGAGGAAGAGAGAATATAACACACAAACTGCCTAAAAAACCTGAAAGGTAGAAGCCTGATCAATGCTGTCTGCTGGGATTAAGTTGCACTTACGATTTGACTTAGTCTGAATGGACAAAAAAAGTCACTCCACAGCTGTTGTCAGGACCCCACCCTGGTCTTCCACAACTGGTGGCTCGGATAAACTGGGTGCCGTTTTGTATCCATAAACACCTATGGTGGTAATGCCAGGTGATGAGGAGACTAAGGGAACCCTTAACCAGTCCATGTACTGCTTTGGCAGTTCTGAATCTGCACTTCAGGACATAGATTTTCACTTCAAAGCACCTAGTATAGGGTTCAGATTCTTTTTTTTTTTTTTTTTTCCCCCAGATTCAGCTGCTGGGGACTCCCAGATTGGTGCCAAATAACATTTTTTTTCGGAATTCAGTTCCCATTATCCTGAGTTCTTCCAAAAAACCCGTCTATGGCACTTCTCAAAGCTGCTGCCAGAGAGCTCAGCTGCTCCCAAAACCATTTGTCTGTGAGAGAAGCAACCCAGGAACAAGCCTAGGGATCCTCCATGCTAAGAAGTTTGTTTTGTTTTTCCTTTACAATTTCGCAGCTTTAAGTCTTTTCAGGTTCTCCCTATTCCTGCTTTAAAAGGATGAAATTCTCTGTAGTGCAGCCACAAATATCACAGCCCTCTTGTCAACGTCCAGGCAGCTCAGAGCTGCAATTTATTTAAAGCTAGCCTGAAGTGAACCAGTTAGTAAGAGCTGGTTTCCTATCACACCTCATTCCACCTTCTGCCTTTGAAGCCCACTTAACACAGCTCTACTATTCCTCTGGGACTCCAGGGGATTAAAGCAGGCCCCTTGACAATGCACTGACTGTTCTAGCACTGTTGTCTTTTCTGTTTATCAACTAAAATAAGAGAGAGCAGACCAAAAATAAAAGACAAAGAAGAGAGAGGGGATAAAGAGGGATGGAAGGGGGGGAGAAAAGGAAAGCAAGATTTTTAATGCAACAACAAACCTCCAGTGTTCAAGGTTTTTGTTAATATTAGTAAAATTCAAGTACAAGCACTTGTGCCCTTGATAACGTAGCAGAGAAATAATTTCCCTAAAGCTGCCTCTCCATATGGCAAAGTTGCATTTGTTCCACTAACTCTCTTCTCTTTGGGAGAACCAGGTCCAAAAGCCCGATGGGGCACTCAATTGCCTGTGTCTGAGGAACCCAAAGGATTGTAACTCTTATTTAGAGCAGTTGATAACAGTATGACTTTACTAAAATCCTCTTGCTTCTGGCATCATGCCTAAGGCATTCTCTACCTGCAAAATCTGCAGCATTATCTTACTGACAACAAAGCCTGGCTAGCGCTGTGATGAGGCACAATAACACAGGATGAAGGGGATCTACCTGAACTCGTTATTATTCTATGATCTTGGGGAGGTTTGCTGCTGGATACTGAGCAAAAACCACTTATCACTGCTCTGTCCTGCAGGGAGCCTGAATGCTGTAATAACTACTGTATGGGAAAGACAGGGAAATATTATGGGCTTTTATGAAGCAGGCACAGAAGATGTCTTCTAAACAACTTCCTCTTTGAAAAAGGATACTCTGGGAAGAGACATGGAGAGCACACCTGTTAGTGAAGATCTCAGGAGCGGTGCTGAGAAACCCAAGGCAACAGTAAAATATGCAAAAGCAGTGGATGGTGGGACCCCACAACACCAGACTTGAGAATTAGGAAACTCCTTCTATCCTTCAAGCCACCAACATCTGGAATACACATGAGCCAAGCAGGCAAAGGAGGTCTAATAAAAGTTGTTTGAAGCATCTCAAAAGTTTAGGGAGCCCATGTGGCTTTTCTATGGAAAAATGCTGTAGAGGATTAGACACCTGCCACCGCAGCCCGTAAACCTTTTCCCTCCCTCACTCTCCTATGCAGCACACGTTCAGACTAGTCTCTGCAGGACTTTCTTGCCTTCATCACTCTTCAGTCATGTGCTGACAGAGAAAAATGTAGCGAGCTATCCATCAGCCCCCGAGGATCAGTGGGATTCCAGGCTGTGGTGTGTACCGAGCAGTGGATGGAACAGCATCGGGGGCAGGTAATACTGTACATAACTGATCGCCTTCAGATTTCTTTGCATCGTGATAGGGCTATCTGGTCCTGGGGCACGTACCACAATCCTTGATTGCCATAGCTGCTAATTAGCAATGAACTCCAGAGAACAGTTCACCCTTCTCCAACGGGATAGGACCTACTACCTTCTCTTCTGTAGCTGACTCCCATCACTCTGTGTTTCCTTTTACTGCTGTAGAGTTATTTCTGCTCTCCAGTGCTGCAGCCCTGTTCTGAGGTTCACCGGTGGCTATCTGACACAGCCTCCAAACTCCTGTCATGGGAATAAAGAGCTGAGGCATCAGTTCAGACTGATGTCCTGTGCAGTCAGCAGGTGCCACGAAAGGACCAGGATCTTGAAACTTGTTGGATGTTTGCATTATTTGTTTTGCATTGCCCCAGTTGTGGGAAACTCTGCAATCATTTTTTTTTTCCCTGGCTAATGCCCAGTGGGAAAATTCATTTCCTGCTGAGCAGTCCCTTTGCCCTGCAAAAGGCAGCAAAACCTCAGCCTCCATGTTCCCCTTGGGGTAGGGGCTGGAGGGGGTCTTTGCAAGTCATAGGCAGTCAAAGCCACAGCCCACAGAGAAACCTCATCAGGTGGGAGTGTGTGGGTAGGTTTATATAGGGGCTTGTTTCCTCTTTTAGTTTTACTGGTTTCCTTCAGCAATCATTAGGGCTTAACTAAGCTTTTCTGCCTTCTCCTTGCTCTTCTGAAGTTCTTTTGTTCCCACAGCAGAAGCAGAACTGTGAGGATCCCAAGCTTTCAAATCAAATAATTTCATATCCCTGAAATTCTTGGTCTGGGCTTAAAGTTCAACTCAGTGCTAGCCATGTGCTCCGCACAATTAGGAAAAAAGGACAGAGGGCAAATCTGGCACCTTCTGATGCTGAAATTTCTTTAAATTGCCTCATTCTTTTTCTTCAGATCAACACAGACTCACAGTATCACAGTGTCAGCACTTGTCACACGTCCTACACTGTCCCAGAGGGAGAGCACAAGCAAACACCTGTTATGAAAACATCTAGCAATGGAGCAGCCCAAAGACACTCTAAGGGATTTAGTGTGATATCTTTTAGATGAAGGACTATCTTGCACCTGGCAAAAAAAAAAAAAAAAAAA
>VZTO01020152.1:195872-223047 GCA_013400615.1 Syrrhaptes paradoxus
CTCAACTGGATCTCAGTTCATCCTCCCAGACCAAGATTTTAAAGAAAGGCCTTCAGTGGCCATTCAAGACGTAATACTGGGGGATATTATCTGCCAGCGAGTTGGCTGGATTTGGAGGACCCTGATACAAACAGAGAGTTAGGGCATGGATACTGGGGTGCTTCGCATCTTCAGCAACTGTAAACACGTCATCTCCTCCCAGTTTACAAATTTTGGCCTTTCTGTCAAACTAAGCATGGGGACAGCCATGGGGACAACTGCTTGCGGAAGGAAGGAATTCCTTTCCTCTGGAATCCCTTTCATTTTTCTGGCTTGTAAAATCCTCACTGCACCACAGTCTTCTGCTGAGACAGTGGTCAGGTTGTAGGACCACTGCAGCTCAATTTCTCTCCTTAAAAAAGGATGCAGGAGTTCTTCCTCTCTCCCACACAGTCTGTGAGCTCGAGCCCAGTGGACCTCGTTGCTCCCTGCAGCCTCCCAGTGCTGCCCTGAAGAGATGACCAGTCTGAGCAAGGGCTCCCCCAGCACCAGATGATGGAGAGGTGTCACACCTACCAAGACCATATGCAGCCTAAGGCTGGGTGTGGGAAGACTGTCCCTGTCCCCGTGTTGTCACTTCTCTGCCGCAGCCGCTGCTGCCAACACCTGGCAAAAATGTCTGGGAGCTCTGGTATTGGCTTCCGACCCCAACTGGGATACAAAACCCCAACAAATTTGCTACTCCAATACTAAAGTGCCTGGCACAAAGACATTCTAACCAGGAATAAGTGAGCACCCAGCTGNCGGCACAAAGACATTTCTGGCACAATTCTGCAAATGGCTTCTAGGGACCATTATCAATGAAGACAAGCTCATTTCTAATCAGGAATAAGTGAGCACCCAGCTGAAAACTTGAAGGCATTTTAAGCGATCCTGCTTTGCTAAAAACAAACCCAAAAGGAGTTACTGTGGCTCCATTGACACACAGTGACTGGCTAAATCCCATTAACTCAGCTTTAACTGTGTGGCCATAATCTTCTGTGCCTGGCAACCCACACACTAGCCCAGGATACACATTCATTGATTGTGTAGTGCTTTGGAAACACATGCTGCTGTCCCAAAATATTTCTTCAGGCCCATCTTGAATGGATCTTGGCAGTGCCAAGGAGCATGTGCAATGGAAAGTTCATTTTCACCTGCTTCATCTTAGCAGGTGGCATCTCTTTGTGGAAGAAAAGGCACAGAACGGGGATAAAAGCTTCAGCAAAACCAGCTAACTACATACATAAAATTGCTGGAGAAGTAGCTGTTATAGATATGAGTAAATTCTTGTGAAATTTTGCTGCAAAAAATGCTTGCATTTTCCCCCACCATCAGAGTGTTCATATAAACCTTATAGGCAATAGAGGAAAAGGATACGGTGTCTATAACCAGTTCAGGCTGTTTCTCCCTCTGGGAGATTTCGTGTGATTTGATTCAGCTTTCTAACATTGTTCAAGGTAGACTTCATCTCCCCTAGCACTCATCAAAGCTGCTAATAGGTACTTCAGAACTCATAAAGAGATGACCAAATCTTGGGCATTGGGGACTCTGGCTCATTTATCTTCCACAGGCAGAATCAGATCTGATTTTTTACACTGCCTGCTCAGATGCTAATGTACTGCGTGGTCCCTGGCACTTCGTGGAAGCTTCCCTTACAATAACAGTCTGCTGTGAAAACACAAGGAAGGCAACACAGATTTCATATGGCTTCTGCATTTAACTACACGCAGATGGAGAAATGAGGGGGGGAAAGAAGAAAAAGAAAAAAGTTGTACTTAGAAGTCAGTTACTGGGAGTGGGGAAGAGGAAATGTATTTGAGTATATACCAAAACCAACCCAAACTTTATTCACACAAAAGCTATTTGTATAAATAGATCTAGAGAAGCTGTGAAGCCCAGATTTCATATACCCTCTGAAAATTTGGTGAGGTCTTGGGTTCTTAATTAACATGGAGCAGGTGGATCCATGCCACTTCCAATAAAATCAGAGTAATTCTCATTTGGATCTCATCCCATGAATTGCAGTGAACTTTTCCTCATTTTACAATGACAATCTAATTATTATGCTGTTCCTCACATAACACAACAATTAGATGCAGGTCCAGATCTACAAGAGAAGTTGTGCTGGTGGAGTAACATTTATGTGGTACCTGAAATATCTGCACATCTTAAGGACAGTTTCATGGCTAACTAGTGAGAAGTGACACTTAACAGTCCTTTTGTCAAAATGACTGTTTTGGTATAGAAATGCTTCCTACGAAGACAAAAATGTGCAAACCTACTCTGCAGGGATTATGTTTAGGGCTGATTTTTTTTTGGGGGGGTGGGGTGGTGGTTGAGCTCAGTTTCCCTTGATGTAAAGGGCTTTTCAAACTGCTGTTACTGCTGACTGTACTCTAACCTGGATTAGAGTGCACTCATAAAAAACCACCATAGACAATAAATAAAAAAACCCCACCTTTAGACTGTAGTCTAAAAAACCCAGCCTCTACATTGTGTCTATTTATATGGCAAATAACCTCAGGTCTTCTCAACACAACCCTCCAAACTGCAGGTGTTCAGTTATATGGAAGAAATGGTGACTGTGAGAATGGTGATGCAGGTTGATTGTGGTGTTTGATGGATGATGTAGGTGATGAGGTGCAGGGATTTCCTTCTCCCCAAGGCCATGTCCTCAGTCCACAGTCTGGGAACATTGGGTAACCTGACAGTGAGAATACAAGGCTCAGTCTAGCAGCTTCCCTGATGCTATTATCATAACCCACAGGCAGCACTCTTTTCTTCTTTTGAGGACCCTTGGGGATCAGCTCGTGTCCTGCATGGTGCTATGGCATGGAGAGAAGGGGTACTTCAGCTATTCTTAGAAAACTAAGACAGCATTTAACTACATCAAGCTTCATAATTAGAAAAGCCTCTCTACCATCTCCTAACATTACAACTCTAAAAATCAGTGACCAAATTTTCTTCTTCATCAAAAGAGAAAGACAACCCCCGCTGGAGGACAAGTCACCTTAAGCTCAGTGCCTGTGGCGGGTGGTGGGTCATCCCTAGGGACGCGTGTCTCCTTCCCCCCAGTGCCAGGCACAGCCCAGCCTGTGGACACTGGCACAGACAGCTTGCACTAGCTGAGATGGATTCCACCCTCCCTGTCAGGTCTTCAGTTCATTGTTTTTATTATGACTTGAACTGACGTATTTCATTACATACGATCACCCTCTGCCCCGTCGTACATTCATCACACGTGTCAGTTCTGCTTTTCCAATCTGCTGCTTGATTAGCCTTTGTTAACAGAAATACCCGAGTGATACCCATATAGCTGTGCACCTCGTGCTCGTGTATCAGAGGACACCATTGCAAAGACACTGGGGCTTTTTCACAAATAAAAATAGTCAGAGCCATAGCAAGGCCCCGGGACATCAGAAAACGCAGCTCTGTTCCCAGCTCTGCTTCTGACCTGCGGCAGGGACACGGCTGAGCATCTTCTCACTCACCCTGGGTGCCTGCAAATTCTCTCCACTCTTTCTCTCTGGAGTTAAGCAGCTCATCAGCCATCACTTCGCTCTGTGTGTTTGTGCCTGTTATAGGGATTGTCATTGTGGTAGAGGCTTTTAGGGGAAAAATCACTCCCAAGTTCCCACTGGTGACAAAAGTAATGGTGTAAGGGGGCAGCTGGCTGGAGGAATGACCAAATTAGCAAATTATTGTACTATATCCCCTAGTACTGGGAAAAATTATAGATACCACACAGGTTCTTGCAATGGCAAGCTAAGCAAGGGCAGTCAGCAGAGTCCATTTATGAAGAGTAGGTCATCCTCAGCAAATATGATTAACTCCTTGGAGCGGAGGTGACGATGAGAGCTGACAGGGCTGAAGCAGCAGACATAATTGACTTGGACTTCCACAAGGCGCTTTTTTTTTTTTTTCCCCCTATACAATACTGCATAAAAGACTTAGGCTTAGTAAGTCTGGCATTGATAGTGAAATTCTCAATTGGCTACAAAAAAAGAATGAGTCAGTAACTGAGGTTAGACAAGTTGGAAAGTGGTGATAAATGGATACAGATGGGGTAATGGTGAGAGGTGAGAAGTGGAGCACCGCAGGGAGCAGAGGTGGGGGCTTGTTCATGCATCAGTGACCCAACGGAGAGGGGGGTGGGAAGTGAAGTGTGCACGGCGTCAGAGGACACAAACTGTAAGAGAAGAGGGAGACTGCGTGTGTAGAGACAGAGTTAAAAACAGGCAGGTTAACAGACACTCATCCCTGCACAATGCAAATTGTAGAAAACGCAAGAACAGCTCACAGTGTAAATAGGTGGGGAAAGGACAGGTAGCTTTGTTTCTTTCCTGTAAAATGATGATTAAGAACAGGATGTGAGGTGATAGCAGAATTCCCCAAAGGTAGAGGTGGTTACCTGTTTCTGGGGCTAGGGTGAAGCTGTGATTGTGGGTGCTGTACAGCAAGTGGGCTTATCTGCTGTTCTGGACCCTAGCACTGCAATCTATTAGTGGCAAACCAAATTTCTTTCAAAATTTCTCTCAAAATTTCTCTCTTTTATTTTATGAATAACTTATCCATTAACTGATGACTCCATCAACTGATCAACAATTTAATCTATCTGTTAAGTAGGCTTCCCCAGGTCAACAGCTGAGAACCTCAAATTTTTAAACTATTTCATCCTTGTATTCAGTCCTTTTGCACTGAGGAAGCATTATCTCCATTTTTACAAAGATCGAAAAGCATAAAGATATTAAATCTAGTTATCAGCTGTTATAATTCTATCACAAACCCTGCAACACTTTGAAATTTTCTTTTCCATTTCTCATGGTCAATGAAATTTCATGATAATGAAATATTTTTGTTCTGTTAGTCCATATGTAAGCTTCACAGTCCAGACCTCTGAAGGACCTTTCAAAACAGCCAAGTGAACATGGTTAGCGTATGGCCTTTGCAACACTTTGTTTTACTGTGCAAACAAAAGGTCGCTTACACGAATGTTTGCAGAAAGCAAGTATCACTGAAGCAAACACGTGGGCTCTCTTAGATAAATGCTTTTTGCAATATTTGCCCAGCTGTAGTGATTTTTCAACTAGCAGTTGGAAAAGTGACCTCTGATTTGACTTAAGGAGACAGGTTCTCAAGCCACAGGCTGCAGCAAACCCTGCTTCTCAGCAAATTAAGATGATCTGACACACACCAAAGTTACAGATTTTACAGGAAAGAGACTCTCTCTGTGCAATGAGAACAAGAGCTAAATCTCTAAAAATGCAAATATTTAATTCTGGAATTCACTCAAAAGCAAAACTCCCATTAACTTAAGGAAGGCAAAAGTAAAACTTACTCGGCCATTGCCAAAGTGAGTTGCTGAGTTTTTTACACTGGTGGAGGAGATTTTCTGAAGCACCAAGATCTACCCTACTTCTCCCAGCCACCCTACCAGTGGTAACACTCCCATCAACTCCCACAGAGCAGAGCAGGGCTGGAGCTAAACACTTCTTGAATTTTGCCTAAATGCTCATAACGTGCAAATATCCACAGATATGACATACAAGTTCCCTAACCCAAGAGCTTGAAGTCTAACCGAAGAGAAAAACAACAAATTAAATATTGTTCGCATTAAAGTGAAAAGCAGAATAAATAGAGAGTGACAGCAGTAAGGACCAGATCAGCCCGCATACAGCTGTGACCACAGGTTACTGGTACAAACCCCTTTCTAACTGTAAATAACTAGGAGTATTAAAACTATCCAGCTCTAATCAAACAGTGCTTAAAACAGTCAAAATCCTCAAGTTCAGCAAAGCACTGGAAGCTCATACTGAACATGCAGCACGCCATGCTAATGGGACACGAGCACACACTCTGGCAATTTGCTCCACTGAGATCGTGGTGCCAAACCGTGATGCCTCTGTGCCACTCCTTGCTTGGAGTTACGACAAGATTGGGTGGGTGAAAGAAATAACCATACTGCATTCCTTGGTCTTGTTTTCCTTAAAAGCAGAAGCCATTTCACCTATGTCATGTCTAACTTGTAATTACCCTTTGTCTGTTTTGGAGTTGTGGATTTAAGTTCTCCTTTCTGCTCTTTTCACAACAGCCTCCTTCTGCTTGTGACCATTGTTATTTAAGGAGAAAGGAAGAGGATCTTTTCTTCTTTAGCTGTACATCTGGAGATGGAAAATATTTCTTCCTTTTTTTTTTTTTTAAATGCTTCACATGCTAAAAAGCCCCCCTGAACACTCATTTTATGGACACACAAAAAGCATAATTTTCTTTGTGTAACTTGACACATCCCAGCGGCAGCACAGCGCTTGATTATTTGATGAGACAGCATTGTGGATCACATGCACAATGGCCCCCGAGAAAATTACACACTCCCCGGCATCAGAGAGAATATCTTTGATGACGAAAGGGTTATTATTATGAGCATTATGCAGACACTCAGGTCAAGCTCTTACTAATTTCAGGGGCTTTTCCTTTATCATTTCTTGACTGTTTGGGCAGTACATATGCAAAGGTAACTTCCAGTCCAAGGAGTACAACTGGATTTAGCAAATTGTTAGAAGCATTTGCTTAACTCTAAACATAAGAAACAACTGTTGGATTAATGTGAGCACTCACGTACTGCACAGTAAGGATGTGCTTTTTCAGTTTTATTACCCACACTTAACAAAATTTAAAATATAGATAGAGAGATATATTTTTAAGTCTACTGAAATTGTTCTCTTTCTCCTCCTCTGTCAGAGCAGGAGCCTTCATTAACTCAGCATTCTGCAGCCTGGCTAACTAGGGCAGGACTTGCAGTAACTAGTATAGCAAGCTGAATTATTCATTACGAACTTTTTCTTATGGAGGAAGGTATCTTCCTTTTTTTCTCTACTCACAGATTTTACATGAACATGTCATGATCTTTTTTTTTTTTTTTAATGATTTCTCCTTTCTTAAGTGTTTCTCCAATGAGGAAATGTTGCAAACAAATTATACAGAGCTGGTTGTGACATGATCACAGCAGGACTCTGCGCAAGAGCTCTTCATGGATCCTTGCAATTGGTCACTAAAGTTATACGATTTCTCTGTTTATTAGACTGGCTGAACAAAACCTGAAACAAAGACTATTTTACTGCTCAGAACTCCTCTGACTTGGTCTTGAAAAGGAACTTTTGTCTTTTCAAGATTTCCCAACTTACTCAAAATGTTCTTGCCTATCACCAATATTTTGCCTGTTTCCACCTCTAATGGCATAGTATTCCTTTGGTCTTAACAGCCCATTCCTAGCAAAAGCTTTCTAAGACTCAGTTACAAGGCTTAATAAGGCTCCCAGTGGGAAGAAATTGAGATCAACAAGGGATGTCTCTGTGCTTATTATCATGTTGAATCTAAATGGTGTCATTCCTCAGAATTCATTAGTTTAACAACTTTCCCAAAATATACTTGGCAAGTTGTAAATGTATCCTTTCGATTAAATTACTTAAAAGTTATAGATTTTCTTTTCTTTGTGTATACTTTTACTGTAAACTCACTCAACTTACAGATTGCCATGAAAGTTTATTCTTTATTGGAATTAACGCAAGAAGCACTGGGAGTATTTCAGCAATATGCTTTTGATTAACGGATCATATTTTGAACATTGTTAACAGCAGATTTTTAAGTGCAAGATTTCTTCTTGTAGAGGGTCCCACTCTGAAATTGCTTGCATCAGCAGTCCCTGCAGGAGAGCATAATGCACCAGAACAAAGAAAATGTGTAAGACAAGTAACTCTGTCCATCAGCTTATCCCAGAGCAGAAAATTTGGGCTAAAGAAGCCTGGATTAGGAGAAAAGAGAGGTGCAGTAACCAGGATCCAGTTCAGTCACTTGCAGAAGGATGTGATTTTTGAATGACACTCAGGTACAAATGGAAAAATACGTCCTACTGAAAGCTGCTCTTTACCTGCAGAATCCAAACTGACCGTAACTAACCATCCTTCTCAATCTAGCAGAGAACAGAGTCTGATGCTTGTGGTAGTCATATGTTGCAGAAGACAGGGCAGGGGTCTACCTGTAGTCCTTCTGAAGTAAGGAAGGAGTCCCCTTCAGCACCAGGGCACAGCCAACGGGCAGCCTGGGAGAAGGAGAGACTCCCTACGTTGAGGTTGGAGAGGGAAATAGTCCCTTAGAGAAAGAGTCATGGCTGCTACAAGCCAGGGTCTTGGAGAAGTAGAAAGACCTTAGCACTGGATGGTGCCTTAAACAAGAAAATAGTCATAGCATGGAGTCTTCCATGAGCCCTCCTGGAGAGATGAATTATGACAGAGATGACACAGGACACTTTTGTTTCCAGCTGTCTCTTGAGTAAAGATGTCTCTCAGGAAAGGTATTAGCCTGTCCAAGAAAAGCAGTGATGTCTGCTAAGCTCACTGCAGCTTGACACCTGCAAGAAGCATCACAAGGAAGATAATGATGAGCATTTGGCAAATAAGGATTTTCTTGAGCCAGCATGTCTGCTATTTGTAATTCATAGGCTTGGCAGAATGATCTAGGATTTTTCAAAGGTTTTCTCTCAACCTGCAAAGTATATCTAATTTTTTTTAAAAGACATTTTTCTGATCTATTTTTAACTTTGATAATATGGTCAGAAAGGGAAATACCCAAAGATACATCATCCTGAGTCTGAGAGATATAGAAATATCTTGCATATTCTCTCCCACAATTCTGGGACTCATTTCTTTCTGGTTATCTGCACAATACTGCAAACCAGCACAGATGTTTCGTAACAGTAACGCTTGGTGAACTCACACAATCTCTCTCCCAGTCACCTTTCTATCCAGAAGCTGAGTATTTGTTTTCCTCTCCAATGCTCTGTCTGTGCAGCAAATTAATCCTGGCCATACAAAATGGTGCTTGATAGAGCAATAGAAAAGAAACAATTTGCAACAGTTCAGTTTGCCTGAACCGTGTTCCAGAGACTGCGGAAGCACAGGAGATTCGGAGACCGTTTAGGTGAAGATGGGGGCTCATTTGTCACTGCATGCCAACCTGCCAGCACACCTGAGCTGAAGGGGCTGGGGATCATAAGAAATGAAGAGGCTAACGGGGAAAGCAGGCCAGACATGCATGCTTACTTGCTTTTGCAATATTTGGACACGCAACAGGAAAAGGGACAATCCAACAGGTGGGGCCAAGCTACATCATACTCTGCCAGATGCTGAAAGAATGAACTTTTTCCTCAGTTAGTAGGTCAGTGTGAACAATGTAAAGTGCTGCTTGTTTTCTTCCCCTTCCTGGTATAAAGCCTGAGGTTTTGCAAGGCGACATGTGCTGAACTGTTCAAGATGTGGAGCTGAATTAAAATATTCAGGAAAGACTGGGTAGCATCTCGTGTGAGACTGGAGCTGGCCCTCAGGGCTCTGAAACTGTAGTCTACAATGACTGTCATTGCATAAAATATAGTGAACAGCAAAGGATGAAGTGTTACAACAAAGTGACATTTGTGAACTGAACATGTTTACTGCCAGGTGGGGAACTGGGTGAATGGACAATGATGCTAAGAAGGTGGGTTTTCCTTCTCCTTTATTAAGCTGTGTTGTTCAGTAGCTGGGCCAGGCTAGTGCTATATTTTTTTTCCCCTGTGAAAACCATCCTTGTCTCATACCTGGCAATTATAAGGGTAGAAATGTTACCTCATAGGGGCACTAAAAGCAAAGGTGTTCAGTGACCCCATAAATTTTGGCCGAGGGACCAAGCTGGTGCACTTTCCATCTACTTGAAACCATCTGATCATCCAGCACTGTGGTGAAAATCAGCGCTGGAGCAGGATGAGCACTTCGACCGAGGCCAGGGGTAATTGGGCCAGGCATTATAGAAAGAAGTGTGCAATGAGCAAGACAAAGCAGATCTTCTCTGAGGTGCTTGTCATATAAACAGGCACAATAGAAACAGGCTGAAGAAACAAATGCACAGAGAGCTGGTCCACAGTTGCCCATGCTCATGGGAGAACTGAGAGTGGTAACTTGCGTCTCCAGGGCAAGCATCCGCTGCCCACTTGCTTTCCATGTCTATGATTGTGACAGCAGAGACATGCAAGGGGACTGTTTGGCCTTGGCTCATGAACTTTGCTCCTTAGTGTCTCACTTCTCCAAGGTTGGGGAAATCTGCACCAAAAATTAGCTGTGGGACAAACGCTAGCTGCTGCTAGTCCGGTGAAACATGTATTGAATGGTACTGAATGCCACTAAATTAAAAGACTGCTCCTTTGCAGCCCCATTTCAAACTTAATACTTCTGTTACATCACAAGCAAAGCTGACAAAGTCACTTTGTTTTCTTCAGACACAAAGGGACATTCTGAAGTAAAACCCACTAAAACAAACTTGGCTATATTTCATTAAAATTGTCAAGGGCAAGAATTTTCATGTTATAGCTGCTTCTCTCCACAGAGCATCAAAGCCCTTCACAAACCAAATTCTCCAGCTGAAAGCACTTCCTCATCTGAGCAGTCCCGCTGGACTCTTGAAAGTCCCTGCCTCTCCTTTCATGAGCAAGGTTGGCTTCATCAAGACCTAATGACCAAGCCCTGAGAGACGCTGAATACCTGCAGCCCAACTAGATCTCATTATGCCTTTCAACAGCACTGAGACAAAGGGAATGCCCCATTACACAGATGGATAAACTGAGTCACGGGCTTTTAAAATGACTTGCCCAGGTACCTGAAGCATTGGCTAAATCTCCCACACCTCATCCAGGCAATTAGTCTCCTTACGGTGAGCGGGGGCTGGTTGAATTACCACAAAGAGAAAGGCGTAGCACTGAATAAATGACTGAGTGCACACGGTGTATTGTGACTGCATTACAGATTAGATCTACTTAAACTCACTTTAGAATGAGCTAATTCAGATATAAGTAGCAGATCAGTTGGTTTAATCTGCTGGGATGAGCCATGATGTCCGGCTGAAACATCTGGCTCAGCTGGCGGATGCAGCGATTCCTCCCTGCCCTCCCTCCTCTAACCACCAACACTCTGCTGCCCGCTACAAATTAGTTTATAGCTCGGGAAGAGCTCCCACATCAGATGCAGCCTGATAGCATGGGGAGGGTAGGAGCAGCCCTAACCTGGAAAGACCTGTTTGCCACTCAGAGATGGTCTAGAGACTCGCAGTGGGGCAGGGCCCCTCCCGAAATGCCACAGCCCTTTGCCAGCCTCGGGAAGAAGCAGACAGGGCAGCAGGCAGAGACATCTCCACTGTCTCCTGATGAGGATGGCCACCTCCTGCCTCTTGTCCCCCTTCCCATCCCTAGCCTCCCATCACGCTACTCAGACCCACATCTCGGCAGCCCTCTGGAAAATCCAAAGTATGTGGTGGATGCCTGCGTAAATCTGGTTAATTTAATTACTCCTGGGAGATGGCTATCTCTGGCTGCGGAGCCACATTCACAAGCCTGATGTCAGCCCCTCCCGCAGCACACACAGGTTGGGGCAGGAGCGCTGGCGCAGGAGCCAGGGCAGAGGGGCAGGAGGGATGCGCAGTGACACACGGCATTCCTGGTTTTTGTCAGGGGGCAGGAACCAGGTTGGAAATTCTCATTTCAAGGCACTGACCTGGACTTCTCTGTCTCCTTTAGTGGCCTGGAGTGGGGGGTTGGAAATGCAGCCTGACCCTCCTTCAGGACAGTTTGAAAATTTTTCATTGCAGTGATTTGCTATCTGCTGCTGCCTGCAAAACCTCCTGTTGGCTCCCGGCACAGCAGAGACTCAAACAGTAAATGAGACACGATGCTTAGTCAGGCCTCAGAAAACTTTGGGCATGAGGCCAGACTGAGCTGGCTCTTTGTGTGACCTAGCTCCAGTGAGAGCTATCAAATGGCACACGCGTCTATGATACCTACCCACAGCTGGCTTTGCCTTCCCTGCTTTTGGTGCTGCATCATCTCAGGAGCCGGCATCAGGCACTCTGCTGCCTCCCAGTACTCGGGCAGAGAATACAGCGGGGCAGGGGACACCTCTGCCATCTCTCCCATCACACTAACCTCGGCAATGCCCTGTGGATAACCCCTCTCTTTCCAGCTGTAAAATCATTTCACTCTGAAAAATCTCCTTACTCGCTGTGCTGGGGAATTTAATTCCCACTGTTTTCATCAGGAATAAGGTACCTGGGGATATCTGCAGCTCTGAGGTCATGTATCTGAGCTCCAGGGGCTAGTGCATAAAGAAAAAGAAATTCCCATAGAACTTTAAACCCAAATCATATTGCATTCAGATCAGTTAATTTGCTCCATATCATCCAAGTTCTGGAGCAGCCCTTATAAATGAAAGTGACACAGTCCTGCAATTCTCAACAGAAGCATTTTCTTATTTCTTTCTATGTCCAAAGATTTTCTGGCACCCATATAAAGGTTAAATGTAGCCTGAAAGCATATTCCTTTCCTCTTTGAGTTTGATTAACTATGGCTGAAATGATACTGGGAACTCTGAAGGCTGGAGTGGTATCAGACAGACAGACAAGCGGGAGGAGAAATGAGTCTTTTTAAGTTTTTGAAGCAGTTCTGAATGAGGTCTAAATTGCACCAAATAATGTGCTTAAATAAACTGCTAGCAAAGGAAACAGCTGTCAGAATATTATACTTCTGTGGATCCAAGTATATACCCTACTGTTACAGAACAGAAAATTGCCAAATGAAGATTTAAAGTGACAAGATTTGTGTGTGGCAGCAACAGCAGGTAAAACACGAGAGTCATTTAAGCTGCTTTAAATTTAACTGTCCCATGCATTAAGTATTGAAATTTTTCAGTAGCTGCCTCATGAGTTTTCCTCTCTATGTTTTGTTAACACAGAAAGGTTCAGACCACATCTAATGGTTTAAAGCAATGCTTTTGAACAGTATTTCCTGCTCTATTAAAGCCTGTCTTGGATTTATTATCAAAATAAGAACTGTTTAAAACGACACCCAAAAGATACAAGGCATAAAAATAAATGTATTGTTTTCTAATCTCTCCCTGTTCCTTCTCCACTTTGAGACTAGGAAGCTATGTATACAAGAAAGCTGGACCCCCAACCTTGGTAACTCTTTTGCAGATAATCTCAATATCAATGGCTTTACTTATCAGTCTCTTAATTAGTAACTTTAAGTGGGCAATAATTGCCTCCTAACTTTTCAGGCCAGGGCTGCATTGTGTGCACAAGTACACAAGTTAAAGATCTCCCACCCCTTTCAAGAGAACTGAGGATTAGCAGGTATATCACTACTGTTTTCTGTTGCACATCATCTTTGCTGCTGTGAAAGCACTTTTCAAGCAAGAGTGTGGTACAAGTCATCTGCAAGACAGCTTTGTATCCTCACCTGGTGCCTTGGGATGCTGAGGTGTGCTGTGTAGCTGCACAGTCTCTGCACTTCCCCACACAGGCAGGAATAAATTTTGAGGGTGCAATCTTGGCATTTGCAATTTACAATCAAGTGGAAATTTCCTTTTGCCCTTGGAGAAGAAGATGAGAAGGACTTCACCCTTTGGAGGTTCAGACATGCCAATCTATTGTAAGCATCTATCCAAAGAGCTTGTGTGCGCAGTAGGGTGAGTTTAGGGTCCCTGTATGTTCTGCTGGGTTCACAGCATAACTCGGTTAAGTGCCTGCAGTCAGGAAGCCCGGATCTGCATCTCAGTCCCCAGTTTAGTCACCACAGCCTCCCAGTGCTCCCTCCGTCATAAAACTGAGAAAACACCTTGTCAGTGCTACACAAGGTAACTCAAAGTGAGCTCACCAAAGAAATGCAAATATAACAGCCTAAAATATTTAGATGAGTTTGAGTGCATTCTTCAGCATTTGGCAGAGTTAGGGCCCGTGACTCCTTGGGTAGAGACATGCGAGTCTGGGAGCAGGAGCTCCATTCGCACAGGGGCTGGCCTAGGAGGGTGAAAAAAAGGGTTCAGGTTTTTAATAAGCTAAGAACATGAGGCAGCCTGCCCAGTCAGGCTGTGAGATGAAACATTAAAACTGATCCATCCCTGTGGTACCATGGTGGCTGTATTTTTGGAAACTTCACTCTTTTACATTTCTATTTTCTCATGGCTCTGCCTCTGGACCTCATTAATCTCCACAGTATTTGCAAGTGAACAATTGCCCTAATTCCACCTGGCTGGAGTACAAAAAAAAAAAAAAAGGCTTTTTTTAAAAAAGAAGGTTGCTCTTTTCTTTCTTCTTCCTTTTCCCTCCTTATTCTGGAAATTCCTGGCAATTTAACACTTAGCTACTTCTTAATGATGTTTCCAGAGTTAAGCTGGTTGGTACAACTTCAGAAATGAGATGATTAATAGCTGGGCATATGGGAGTGCTCTGCAGCCAGGCTGCTACTACTGCATTGACCTTGTTTCACAGAGGATGATCTTTTTTAACACCATTGAACTGAAATTAGAACCCAAAGGTGTGGATTTAGACCTTGCTCCTCCCTACCCTGAGCTCTCCTGTGTTTGATGGACTGGCTCATTCTGCTGAACAATGAATGTATGAAAAGCTTCCCTCTTAGGAGACAAAAATTAGGAATATAACTGGAGGTGCCGGTGGATGTAAATTAGAAATGAAGACAGTGATGGAAGAGGCTCATTTTTTTGTGATAGACAGCCAGTCACTCATCCCTTATGGAAGCCAAAGGGCTATTGCTGGAAGGACAGCGGTCTAGAGCTGGACAAACTCTGGAGTGAAAAGTTGCATAGTTTAATTTTGGGAGGGTTCAGAAAGTAATTAGAGAAGAAATTAACCTTCTGATCTGACCACATTTCTAAAGGCACCAAAACAGGGCCCACGTATTCAGCTCTTCTGAAATAAAATAGGCCATCCTACAACCCTGAAGAAAACATGAAGAGAACACAAGGAACCCAAAGCAGTCAGCACTAGAGTTTTCAGCTAGAATCAGCACCTCTGGCTTGTCTCATCTGGGTAAATTTTGCCAGCGACTTTAAAAGTCTAGAGCTCAGCCTTGTCAAGGACCTTTTAAAGTGTGTGTTTATCAAACTTGGGATTTATTTTTTCTTACATTCAGAAAAAAGTCTCCTCATTCATATTTCTCATATATGCAGACTACCACAGCATTGCATTCCTACCCATTTCGGTACCTCAGCACCAGGGACCGCAGAGCAGCGTCTGGCCCCATGCTGCAGCTGGGAGCTGCTGTCTTTGCCCTGCTTCTACCACTGAAAAACTCCTGCTTGTGGTACAAACTGTATTTGAACCCAACTTATTTTATCAAGACTATTTTAGTTCTGGATCATGAAGCAAAATGTAGAATTTGTGAGAAAAGGTGATCTCAGTAGCAGCTGAAACGTGCATATGCACAGAGGAGAAATTCAGCTTGCAGGTACTGCAGCGTACACATCGTCCAGCTCCGCAGACTTATTAAATGAATTCTGATTTACAGGCAGGTAATTAAGAGCAGATCTGCTGAGTGAGAAGGCAGTGTTTCTGCAGCTGCTGTTGCCAGCTGGATCGCAGGTCGGAGCCTGGTGCTGGCGCTGGGGCTGAGCCAGCCCTGCCAGCTCCTCCACTCCGGCAGCGTTAGCCCCTGGAGCAGGACAGAGTCTCCAGGGTCCTCCACCTCCCTTCAGCCAGAGAACACTTCTGCCACCATGTCTGAGCTTGCAGGAGGGTTTTTTTTCATTTCCTTTTTTTTTTTTTCTCCTTCTTTTTTTGGTGAGGAAGGTTTGCAAGTGTGATGAACATAAGACATGGCTTTGCTGAAGGGCTGACATACAGACATAAAGGATGCTTTCCTAATTCTTTCAAGCTTACATTAATCCTTATTAATCCTTATTAATGCTATTAACACAACGTATGAGCTGGGGAAAGAGCATGGAAGGAACACATTTTGGTTTGTCACGCAGCTGTCTGTTCCACGTTCCTATAAATCAAGCAGGAATGGACTTCCATGGCCAAAGTGTTTTCAAGTGGGCATGTCTGCCCTATAGATCACGTTTCCTACAGCAGTTTTAAATAAGCTGAGTCAGTGGCTGCTTTTCTGATAGCTCCAGTAGAGAAGCTAACTAAACCCTCCTTTCCATGGCCCTGCTTTACAGCAGTTAAACCTGACCTCAAGCTAACTAGGGTGGTGAGGCAGTGGCCCAGGTTGCCCAGAGAAGCTGTGGATGCCCCATCCCTGGAGGGGTTCAAGGCCAGGCTGGATGAGGCTTTGAGCAACCTGGGCTAGTGGGAGGTGTCCCTGCCCATGGCAGGGGGTGGCACTGGGTGGGCTTCAAGGTCCCTTCCAACCCAAACCATTCTGATTCTATGATTCTAAGTACCCAGTCCCAGGTCAGCTCCCTCTGCGTTGTCTAAATGCCCCTGAAGGCAGCCCATGCTGCTCCCTGCTCCTGGCGATGTCCTTGAGCGCTGGCTGGGGTCTCATCAGCTTTCTGAGCAGAGTCTGCATGTTTGAGAGATTTTGCAGGCTTCCTTCATGAAGACTGGAAGGTGGGAAAATTAACTGGGAGAGGGGATATTACAGTGGTTTTCATCTTCAGGTCCCAGTTTAGGTCTCTGCAGGTTGTAAGCTGTTGAAGCCTGCATTTCCCCGTCAGCAAAGCATTTCAGCATGTGCACAACTTTTACTTAGCTGATTAACGTTGCTGACTATGGGACTTCAAGGGATGCTGTTCCACATTGGGGATCCAGCCAGGAGCTCTATTAAAAAAACCGCTCCATATTTGTGAGTTGAAAGGTGTGAGGGGCAGACACTGGCTTTGTTTAGATGATGTGCAATGTCAGAGGTTGCACTTAATATTTCAGGAAAAAAAGCAGCCATCACTCCTGGACAATATTTAAATCCTTTAGCGATAAATACACAGCCCAGTCATATGCAGCTGCATCAGACAGTGTTTGGGTCTGTATGCTTGTGGTTTGTTGTGATCTGAGTTGTGCCATGGCCAAGGAGACAGAAAGCTACATTTCCAAGGATATATCAGGTACTGAGCACTCTTTACAGTTCACCTGTTTCTTGTACTTGACAAAAACTCTAATCACCTTCTCTATCCCACACGCTCAAGCTCACTTTGCTATGAATTTGGAAAATACTATGTTAAATGATTCATTCCAGCTTTATCCATTTCCTAATAATGTAATGAATTATTGATGGGCACTAGGAAAAATAAAAAGAAGCAGAATAGTATTTCAACAGAGGCAGTTATTCAAAAAAGTGAAGTGGAAGGAAAGCATTTTCCATGCCATCAGATTTTGAGCTTTGAAATATTTTCCTATCCAAAACTAGGACAACAATATAAAAACAACTCTCTTCAAGTACTTTTACAAACAGAAGTCTCCCCTACTGCAGGGTCTGGCCAATGAACATGTAAAATCTTCTGCTAAAAACAAAAGGCAATTTTAAAAATACAAAGAATCACTTTGGAACAAAAGTCAGAAACTTCTCATTTAAAAATAAGACAGAATGGAGATTTTAGCAACGAAAGCAAATCCTTGTGAAACATCTAAAATAAACTAAAAGTTTCCCTTTCACTCAGAAGAGTTTTATTTCAATGAATCAACATCTGTGGAAGATATATAACTGAATGGATCTCAACTGTGCCTAGTACAATCAGACTTCATTTCTGACTCCACTTCCAAGGGCCATTCTATTAAAGATGGGAAGGAAGCCAACAAGCAAAACTGCACCACTTCTTGGGGAAGGAAAACAAGCAATAAAACTGACTGTTAGAGTCTCTGCTGATACTAACACCTACTAGAATATGCAGGCAGAGATGGGACCAGACTTTCCTTGCAACAACTTGGTACAACCTCAGAAAAGCAGCGATGGCTGTGTTAGATTTCTGGTAACATTGATGTGCTCGATGCTTCAGAAATGGAGCTGTTACAGGCCATCGGGGAACTGGATGTGCAAGGCTGAAATAGGAAAGATGCACAGACTGAAAAGAAAATGGGCAAATAATGCAAATTGTGAAAATCCAATGCCCAGTCTTAAGTCTAGTCCTGCTCAGCAGAGCGTTTGTGCACACTCATGGCGCAGAACCATGCTGAAACTGCATCTCCGAGAAGCAAATGGTCTTTGAGCCGTGTCCTCAACTGCTTTTCTGCTGAGTACATGGGACTTATGTACATCAGCGTGCGCTGATACCTTTTTGAGAAAATCGGTCATGTTTTGTATATATTTAGGTCCAGTTATTTGCTCTGGCTTTAGGATCAATGTTGCAGTCAACTGCTCCCTCAGCTCCCCCCAGCCCCCAAATTAAAAAACCTGCACAGAAGATGACTCAACAGAAAAACAAAATAACTCCACAGAGGAGGACTCTAAAAATATGCTCAATTATCTGCATACAATGCCAGCATTTGATTCAATTTGAGCATTATGGTTTTATTACTTCTCTCTCTGTCAGTGGGATGCGTACTGTGAACGACAATCTCCGCGTTCTTTTGACAAAGTAGGAAATTCACAATGGTAAAGAAAAAAAGGTAATGAAATCCTGAAGATGTCTTCTTCCTCTCTTTTAAAGGCCTGGTAATAAGAAGAATACTGGTTATAGTCAGAGCTGCCAGGCTATCAGATGGAATGAGATTTGAAGGGGAAAAAAAATTAATGGCATGCTAAATATGTTGTTGAAATGCACTGGGAATAGCTTCACGTTAAGAGGAAAACAGCTTAAAATCATGTAAAACGGAGGTCAGGCGTGAGAAGGAATGTGTCTGTGGAGAACTGTGTGCATGCTAAAAGCTGCCCACTAATTCTAAATACACTGAAAACTGCACAATAATCTGGTCAAACAAGGTTTCCAGAGGGGGAATTATCTGCATCCGCAGCTATTTTGGGGTATACTTCATCACTCCATGCTTTTTCACTTATCACAATCCTGCATTCAGTGACATAAACAAATATGAGGATGTGGGTCACTACAATTTTTTGCAAAAAAGCAAGAATATGATAAGAACAGTCTTGATTTGCTCTGCTAAAAATATTGAATACTTTTATTAATTTCGATTACAGTGGCCAATTTCCTTTCAGCTCTGTTCTCTGAGGGAATAAGGTTTATACACTCCTGCTCTGGCATGTGCATAAACATACTAAACTTTTGAAACAGTTGGCTAATTTTAACTGTGTTTGGCAGAGGTAAGATTGCCAAAGTTATTAAGGTCCTAAAAAGTTTTGAGAGGAAAGGGAAAGGCTGCAGCGTGCGCTGATACCTTATCACATTTAAAACATGGGACCTCAACTTGGAGGCACAAAAAAAAGTTTCCCAAAGTTCATGAAATTACTTGATTGAACACTACAGTAACTATAACAAAAAAAAAAAATCACATTTAAACAACCAAAGTTAGAAGCCTCTTTTTTACTAAGTAGCCTTCAAAGTCCTCTGTATAGCACTTGATCTCTGGGTTGCTTGGAGGCTGGAATCACAGCATTATCATCTCACATGGAAAGCTTTGAAAATTAACCTCTAAATACTCAGTCCACATAAGAATAAAAGGAAGTATAAATGCACCAAAACCTCCCACTGAAATCCCTTTTAAGTTTATGAATGATGCAGGCGCTCACTGCACTGAATAGAGAAGAATCAAATAAAGCTCATAAAGCAACATCCAGGAGGATGAGCCACTGAAGGGTGGTCCAGGGGTAGAGCAATCCACTGGCACCACTGTGAACGCATGCTCAGCGGCAGAGGCACAGACCAGAGGGTACAGAGAAACTGTACGTGTAAACTTTTAATCGGCTAGAGAAAGAGAGCCTCAGCAGTCCTGCTCTGGGAGACACTTCTGTCATCAGAGAAATAGAGAAGCACTGGAAGCCAGCGGTCCCGGGAAAATGGCATTTTGAAATCACAGCCTCTGAGAACCTGTCTTCTAGGAAAGGGAAATAAAAAACAGCTGATGGAAAAACAAGAACGGCATTTAATTTTCTAAGCTATGGGAAGGAAATCTGATGTAAAAAATTGTTTTGTGTGAATTTGATCCTAGTGTCATTGAAGCCCAGATGCTGAAGTGCCAACAGATGATTTCAGAGAATATTCTGATGGCCTCCCATCTGAGGGAAGAAAAAGGAAAAAACTTCAAGGCATTTCCACGAGAAGTTCCAGAGTGGTATTATCCAAAATGACTTTCCAGTTAAAGAACTGGATCCATCTTTAGTATTTGTTGTTTATTAAGTGAGTTAATAAGCAGAGAGCTAAGTATTTTTTTTTAAGAGTGGGTCTTTTAGAAAAGAAAGCCCTATGCAGCTTACAGTCTTCCCAATCAGAAATCTACTTTCCGAAATATAAAGAGTAAATGAGGTGGTCTCTACACAGTGTTGTAAAGTGTTTGGCAGCTGGAGTGCTTACTACATAGCCTATAGTCTCGGGCAAGTCTGTTCTCTTTAAATTGTATTTACATGGATTTTCTTTCTGGTTTTCTATTTGTTACACTGTGTTAAATAAATCTGGCTTTATTCAAGATAATTTGGATTTATTGATTATTACTGGGGACAATTACTCTGAGTGATGTCCCAGGGGAAGAAAATGAACCTCTGGTGCAGGGCACAGCAGCTAAGGAACTGTCACACGCTGTTAAAGGCGCAGGAGCTCTCTCATAGAGAAATAATAAGGATATTGTGGCTGTGCTCACTGCACAGACCATCTAACTGGTGATTAAAATGTACATGGTGTACTCAGCAGCTCGTAAGGGATTTTTCATTTCCGTATCACTACATTAGAGACCGTATGGAGTCACCCCTGTACCAGTCCCGCTGTGTGTTTGAATCTGCCACTTAGACTCAGCCACCAGGTCCCCAGGTGCTAAATGCCAAAAATCAAAGCAGTTTCAGAATTTGTGGCTAAAAATGTATTTAGGTGATGTTTTGATGGCCTGTAGATGTCTAATATGATGGAAAAATACCAATTATGAAGCTTTTTAAAGTCTCTGCATGACACAGCGTCTCTCATTGCACTTTATATGGAAAAATCAAATAGGGCTAAAGAGGAAAATATTCTAATATTGTTTAAACTTAAATTTCTTTAAAAGGCAATGGACAGAATCCCTTTGACACAGAAAAAGAGTAGCCTTGTCAAAAAAACAAACAACAAAGTGACATGGACCCAGTCCTCTAGAGTCTCAATTCTTGAAGATCTTAAAAGTTCATTCAGTTGCTGTTTGTTTCTATTTACATGATGATTCTTGCCATTATAGACATGGTCTGTACCAGAAACGTCATTCCTGTACTGTCTTTGCCTCAGATTTGTACAGTCAACGCCCCTGAGAGCAGAGAGGAACACATGGATCATGTCCCTGGGTGGGCTGAATGCAACATCCCAGCGATGCTCCCCGGACTCCCAACAAATGCAATGTGCCAGCACCTCGACAGGAGGACCCCCAGGTACAAATCAGATGGTGCCAATTTGGTGTCACTACACAGTTCTTATGAATTTTATCCTTTTTCTTAGTTGAAGAAATAAAGAGGAGGAAAGAAAAAGGATTCTGAGAGAGGAAGTGTCCCATTTCGAAAACCTGATGGAGAGACATAGATGCTGCTATTCAGAAAATTGAGATGGGAATACCAGAAGATTTCTATTCATCCTTGATACCAGCCCGTTATAAAATTCTCACTTGTTTAAATCCTGTGTGCAAATACCAGGGATCTAAGAAGGTGTCAGATAAAACCCCTGCAAGTGCTGACACGTCCTGGCACTGGCACGGCGGCTTGGAGAGGGGAGAGAGGAAATGGGGGGTGGCGTGTAGATAGGGATTGTTTCAGCTTCTTTTCTCTCTCTCTAGGGTTGAATATTTGTGCATGGTCCTGTTCACTTGCCTCTAGCAGAGTTGGTGGAAAAGGAAAGAGATCATGAAGATTTACAGCTGTTTGAAGGGGGAAAAAAAAATCAGGGCAAAGGCAGAGAAGCCCTCACTGTTCACACACTCCTGGGGACTATTTTTTCCCTTTGTTTTGATTCTTTACTTAGGAGTTCATTAACGTTTAAATATGCAGAGAGCTCTTTTGCATAGGACAAGAGTGGCCACGGAGAAAAAGAGGAAAAAAAGCACTTTAATTTTCGATGCTATCTCCAAGTAGTGTATAAGACTTACACTGAGTCAGGAGCTGGACAGTTGAAAGTGCTTCATGTAGGCTGTGCGCTAAACCACGCAGACTCCAGAACAACTTTAGCACATCTTTGCCTCTCAGGGCAAAGACACATACAGGAATTCCGAGGTCTAAAAATACAAACATAAAGTTAGGGAAGATCTTTGTGATTTGTTCAGTTTCTCACATGCATTTTGGTAGCCACTAAAGTCACGTACAACCTACTAATCTTAGGACACCAAGAAAAAAAAAGAACAAACAGCAGAGCTTTATGAAGCACTTATTTTTTTACTTTTATTTACTTTGTTACTTTTTCCTGACCAACCGCAGTAGCATGAAAATGCTTCATAGTCTTTAAAGTATTTATCCTGAATCTTTCTCATGTTTAATATACTGCTTTTGTCGTGCCAATAAAGTATTTCCCTGCCATTGCATAAGATGAAGGACTAATACAGCTGGTTAATTGTTTGTGTTTTCCTGCAGTAAAATAAATGAAGTAGACAGGTGTATCTGTCTATTTTAAGAGAGATGTTTTCCTTCTGTATTGTTTCTTCCTGGTTTTACCTTCAGAAATAAAAACGCACATTATCATTCTCTGTTTGGCATTTAGGAAAAGGTGTTTAAATTGCCTGGAAAAAGAGAAAATTTAGGATGAGAATGGGGGGAAAGTGAATCACAAACACAGTCAGAGACTGTGTTTTGGAAAGCTTGTAATAGTTGGACTGGGTTTCAAACAGAAGCCCAGCAGACAGAGAGATCCTGCACAGATTGCAAAAGATGTTGCAAGTCCTCATACATTGCAAAACCCAGGACAAGGAGGAGACACACACATGGCACAGAAAGCTTTGCCCCTGAACAGCAAAATCTCTTTTAAGAAATAAACCAGAACAGTAAATTTTCAGTATTTCTACTTTATATTTCCCCTAGGCAAGGGAAATAATCTTCATTATACTTAAAAGTAAATAGGGACAGTCTCAAGAAGACCTTTTAAAGAAGCAGTAAAAAAGTATGCTGCATAAGGTTTATAAGGAAGATGGGGACAGAATTTTTTGTAGGGCCTGTAGCAACAGGACAAGGGGTAATGGTTTCAAACTAAAAAGAGTAATTTCAGGCTAGATACACTCGAGCAGGTTGCCCAGAGAGATTTCAGGTGCCCCATCCCTGGAAACGTTCAAGGTCAGGTTGGACGGGGCTCTGAGCGACCTGATTTAGTTGAAATGTCCCTGCTCACTGCAAGAAGGTTGGACTAGGTGACCTTTAAAAGTCCTTTCCAACCCAAACTATAATTCTGTGATTCTATGATTCTAAAAATGTATCTGTTGACAAGCCCAGGAGCTTGTGATGCCCATTTCCTCCCCATGACACAGGTCCTCCTGCCTTCAAAATATAATCTTTAAGCTACGTTTTACCTTTGGCTCTCCTGTACTTGCTCGCAGAATTGCACTCCCCAGGGTGGCACACGAGTCATTCCTTTTTTCCATCACCAGTTAGGACCGGCACACCCCACCGAGCCGAGGGGCTGGGGAGGGCAGCAGGGCTCCTCCAGGGACACACCTGGGCACATGCCATCCAGCGCCCTGACACGGTGACCAGCCGCAGCCCTGCAGTATCTTTCTGTGCCAGTTACCCACACACTAGCCTGGAAAACTGGGCAACAGGATTTTCCTGCCTCAGTCCGAAGGAAGAGAAGGGGATTTCAGTCCAGATTGCAGCTGGGCGTCGGGAGCGTTACACTCTGTTCTTGGCGGTGGAACTTGCCCAGGGGATGGGTGTGAGACTTATTTATTTATTTATTTATTACTATTTCACAGCTGTCCTACCTCTTCTACCGTCAAGTGGAGTGAAAACATATTTCCAGTGGTGATGAGCTGTGCTACCGCTGAATATTAGAGACAATTTCACCTGAAACTTCAACAAATCTTACAGATTCATATTCAGTTCCCAAGTTGTCTGCCTCTTACTAAGCATTATTTTCTGTGAATTGTTAAAGCTTACTGAATATATGTTACAAAAACTCTTAAGTATTTGGGAAGTAGTGAAACAACACATTTCATAAATATTAACAGCATGCTTTGAGCTAGCTGGCACTGCCATACTTCTGTGCTCTTTTGGTACCTAGAAATCTGAAATTTGCTGACCTACCTTTGTATTCCCCACCTTCTCCTGGACAATATGTAGAAACACGCAGACCATTAACATAATGCTGTGTGTCAGGAGGAGACCCAGCAGTCTTGTCAGTCTAATAAAGGACCTAATGCAGAACAAAGAGATGCTGCAGATGCACCCTACAGAAATGCCATCCCTGAATTATCAAAACCCCACAGTACAGCCTGTCTGGCACAAGCTCACTCCAGCTCCTGGTGTCCATCANAAACACGCAGACCATTAACATAATACCGTGTGTCAGGAGGAGACCCAGCAGTCTTGTCAGTCTAATAAGGGACCTAATGAACAAAGAGATGCTGCAGATGCACCCTACAGAAATGCCATCCCTGAACTATCAAAACCCCACAGTACAGCCTGTCTGGCACACTCCAGCTCCTGGTGTCCATCAGTGGTGACACAGCTGGCCACGCCTACCTGTGCCACACCAGTGGGGAGTGTCCTCACCCTCACACTTTTTGCATGACAGCACAGACACAGAGAGACATTCACACCGGAGACCAGCCTTCTGATGCAGACCCAGACCTCATCCCTGCCATTTTATTTCAAGTGTCTTTTCTGCAACTCCTTCCTCTGTAGGTTAATGAAGACTTAAGCACTCCGTCTCAGCAGCACTGATGTAAAACGGCTGCTTATTGCCTGTTCCATCTCACTGACTTTTATTGTGATACTTAAACCAAAATGGTGAACTATTACACTTCATAGCCTGCAAATAAAAGCAGAATGTTAAAAAGCAAAGGCTATAACCTCTGATCCAGGCAAAATTGCTCTAAACATCTAAGGCTCATAATCTTGAGACAACTTGACTCGGCTCCAAAGGGCAAGGAGTGGCACGGATTATCATCCACAGCATATAAGGGACTTCAACTGTAATGCTGCAATTTGTATTCTACCCATGCACAACGATGACAGAGGAAATCCTAAGCCAGCATGTGAAACAGCTCAGCTCCATTGACTTCAGCGGAGGTAACCCAGTTTACATCAGTGGGAATTTGGCCCGTTAGCTAGAAAACTTGAGTAATCAACAGCAAGTAGCAGATATTGGTTCTCATTTTCTTTGGAACACATAGAGAAGCCACTGAGGTGATGGCAGCCAATGTTCCCTATTTCCAAAGACCCACCTGTTTTGCAAATCATTACAGCTACAAACAGTTCTGCACTTTACTGGAGTCACTTGGGTAGTACAGTATCAGTTTTTAGAGCCAGGAGGTCCTGGGGTCAGGTCCACAGTGGACTGGGCACAGAAATCAAGTTTTAAAAGGCAGAGAGTTGGCGCTCAGTCACATTTTCAGCTTCTTGATCATGAGGAAAGTCAGAGGCCAGTTGAAACTCTGGCTCAGCTTAGAGGAGGGATGGGAGTGCTTTTGCTGTACCCTTATGTACATCAAGTATGTTCTGTTAATTTTGAAACAATATTGTTTTTAAGGACATGTCTTAGATATATCCAAGTCAGCCAAGGTGGATTTAAGTCACATATTCCAACACACTTCCCACCCAGTCACTGTTGAACCAAATGCAATGTGGCTGGATACCTTCAGTAACATGATCTTTACCAAGGGGTTAAACATTTCTTACACAGAAAATAGAGAGGTGTTAGAGGAGGGACCTGAGAATGGACATGCAACAGAACTAAGAAAACTTTGAATCAATAGGGATATTAAAGTTGACACTACTCAGAAGTTTTGGTTTTACACAAAGGGAAACGGTGAAGTTAGAAGGATTAAATAGTTTGAGGGGTTTCTCTCCTGGCCCAAAGCAGGGAAAATTGGTACTGTCACAAAAGGAGCTTGTTCATGTGGGACCTGTACATGTTTCAGAGTTTGTCTTTCTGCTTCTGGTTTCCTCACTGGTAAATCTGAGCATGTTGCTGGAAGCCAATACTTTTGGGAGAACTAGAAAAGAGGAAAAACTCCTATAAAGATCTGCAAAATCAGACATGGCAGCCACCCAGGAAGACCCTGTTCCCCTAAAACATGTCCACTAAAGCAGGAAGGAGCAAAGTCCCAAGGACCTCTGCTAGACCCTGTCCAGGACCCTGGAGTAACAACCGAGAAGATTGCCTCCCATAGAGAACATCATTGTAGGTAACCCTGGCTTAATGGGACACTGGGAATTCATCCAGCACTAAGTGAAACAACACAGATAAGATTTTTTAAGTGACTCACTGTTTGGAGAGTCTTTTGGGGCACACAAGTCAAGACACCTAAATCTGTTAAGGCACCTAGGAGGGACCAGACTTCAAAGAAGAAGCAGATTTACAGATAGCAGGTTTACAGATCAAGTTCTTTAGAAACTGCCTCAAGGCAGGGAATAAAAATAATGTGAAACAAAATAAGTACTATCAAGGCAACCTACAGTCTATATTTGCAATTGAGAAATCTTGTTTAAGATCAGTAGAACTCAAAGCAATTCACTCCTGTACATGACAGAGCTGAGGAAGTTCTTGCTAGAGGAAACTGAAGTTGTAAAAAGCTTGAAAGTGCTCAAAAGGGGTTGGAAAACCTCTTGGACAAAGCACACCCCTTGGGGTTTCTTAGAAGTACATACTGACCAATTAAAAAAAAAAAAAAACCAAACAAACAGAACCCTTTGTTGTGGGTAAAGATAACATTTATACGTCAAGAAGCACCTGAGCCACCAGGTCCTGGGAGGGTGTCTCTGTATGTCTGATCAGTTGTCCCATGCTCCTGCTATCAGGTCATTTAAAGGAGAGGATTTCTGGCTAAACAGGACTTGTTCTGAATCAGTGCAGATATTTTTATTATTATATTCTTATGTCTGAATACTTTTATGGAGGTAATAATTTGTGGATCCCCTGGTAATTGTGAAGATGACACTGGTCTGTACCTAACACTTTTTGTCTATTTTTTACAATGACCACTGTTTTTTTTTCTACTTTAGAAAGAATGAAGATTTTAAAGAAGTCAGTCAAGCAGTTTGGCCCTTCCAACGCAAAAAAAATACGAACCAAACCAAAACAAAAAAACC
>VZTO01020153.1:0-23637 GCA_013400615.1 Syrrhaptes paradoxus
GGGAAGAGGTGAGAACAAGGACTCGCGGATATCCATGACAACAAAAATATAATTCTAGTCCAGAGAGGAAGAAAAGGGAGGGTGGAACGGGAGAGAAAGTGAGGGACTAAAATGAGGACAAGGAATAAAAGCAACAGCAGCAACAAACTTAGCCCAGTAATTGTGCTAGAACATGGTGAGGAGGAGTCACACAAATGAAATAAGCAGTTTGACAGTAGCTGTCTTCTCTAAGAAGTCCCTGTCCTGTTTGTGTACAGTTCAGCTGGGAAATTTCAACATGCCCTCAAGCCTGTAACCCATGATGCAAGATAATCAGGACAGCTCGTGTCACTCTGACATAAATCCCTCACCAGAAAGCTTAGAGACAGAATGGGAAAGGAGGGAGCTCCTCCCGGGGCAGATCCTGCAGAGAGCAGATGGCTTGTTTCAAGAGGTGTCTCCTAGCAAGATTAAGATGCTGTAGGTGTCCTAGCAGCTAGGATGGAGGAGGAGGCAGGAGCACATATACCTTCCCCTCAAGGACAAGTTCAGCAGTGACCTACTCAGGTCAGCAGTGCCAAAGGAGCTCCTCTGAGAGCTACAGCTTTAGGCAGGCACAGAGCAAACAGGGCTCAGGGCAGGGATGCTGCTGTCAGTTCAGCAGGAGGAACTTGCCCACTGATAGCCTGATCTCGATAGCATTTGACAGCAGGTGATTTGATTACATAAGAAAGCTCTGCCTCAGAAAGGCCAGAGCCCATCCAGATCATTATGTTTTAAATTTTTAAAGCAGAGTACAGACAGTCATACAGCTCATTAAGAGCCTCCAGAGGCAGCTGCTGCTTCCTTGTCTCACCAGAACACTCACATCCACTACTAACAGACCAAAATCCTCACCCCCCCCTTCTAAGAAGGGTGCTGCAAGGACATAATTATTTTTTCAATTCAGTCAAAGCTTTAAGATTCACTATTCATTTTCACTGCTGTATTTCTCTCCAGAATATGTGGCTTCCCAAAGCAGCACCGCTTTGCAGAATACCAACACACCCAGGAGGTGTGCAAGCTTCAATCCAACAGCCGAGGGCTGGACGGAGCCACCAGCGCTGCTCACCCTGCCCCACAGACACAGCACCAGCTCACGCTGTTACCAGAAGGCAGTTCCACAGCTCTCAGCCCAGGGCTGTTTCTCAGGAAACACTAGCCTGAAATACAGACAAATCTCAGTCTTCGTTTGAGAGACGGGCAGATCGGGAGGGGGGGGGGAGGCCCCAAACCACTGTTGGAGAGAAGAGAGGCTCTATCATCAGACACTGAAAAATGGAAACAACCTTTAAAGGGCTTTAGCCACTTGCATAGAAGGGCATTTTGCTGGTGAAAAGTTACCTGGGGACGAGTCTCATACTCTGCCTATTTCTGCGCTGGTTAGTATGCAGAACAAGGGGAAAAACTGTCCAAGTGTGGAAACCCAGCCTATTTCAGGGCCCAAATCTACTCCCCAGACTTCACAGGCTTTAAAAAACCCACCATCCATCTATTCTTGGCAGCTACCTGCTCATGCTAGACACCCAAACACACCAGAGAGGCTCTTCCCAGCTCCACCCTGCACACACCTGCGCCCAGCACCCAGCCCACCCAGGCCAGGCACCTGCTCACCCTCAGCCCTCAATAACAGCCACAGCTATCAGACATCATTACTCATTAATCAGAGAAAATCCAACAACAGCAGCACCTTGAACAGGACCGACGAGTCCAGACAAACACTCTTCTTGTGCAGGAGAAGCAGAAAAAATTTCCCCAAACAAGCCTACAGCAAAGGCTGAATCACCTGGGGGCTCACCCGAGACGTGCCCAGTCCTCGGCACCCCACAGAGGGGAGGGAAAGGTTCGCTCCCAGCCTGGGGACCCTTCTCTTTTTAGCAACACCCCCGCAACCCGGCGGCTCACCGTGGTGGGACATGGGCAGCACCTCGTTGCCGGTGCCGCGGTAGTTGTAGATGACGGCGGCGGCCGCGCCGCGCTCGGCGGCCAAACGGATCTTGTCGGCGAAGGAGCAGCCGCCGCCGCGCTGGATGAGGGCGAGCCAGCCCGGGGAGCCCCCCCCGGTGCCGCCGTCACTACCGGGCGGGGGGGCCCCGCTGAAGTTGGTGCGGGCGCTGCAGGCGTTGAAGGAGTCGCGGCCGTCGGGCAGCACCAGCACCCCCGCGGCCGCCTGCAGCGGCGAGTGCTGCCCGTACAGGCCGCTCTCGCTGGCTTCCCAGCCGCTGCGGTTCTGGTTCGCGCTGTCCTCCCACGACACGTTCAGCCAGGCCGTCCACACCGCCGCCGCTGCCACCGCCCCCCCTCCGCGGGGACCCGGCGGCGGGCCGGCGCAGAGCAGCGCGGCCAGAGCCAGCACCGCGGCCTCCGACGACATCCCGCCACGGCCCGTCCCTAACGCCGCCGCCGCCTGAAATCGCCGCGGCCCCGCCGCCGCCACCGCCCACGGGGAGGGGCGGCACCGCCCCCGCCGCCTCGCTGCTCAGGCTCCCGCCCCCGCCGCAGGGGGGAACCACGCCGGGAGTCCCGGGCCCCGCCTCATCTCCGAGCGGGGACCCCAGGGGGGGTGGCGAGCGCTGCGGCCACGGGCGCCCCGACGGCGTTTGGGGGGGCACCGAGGGGTTCCCCGCGGCGGATCGCCACCCCCGGCAGTGGGTCACCACCGCGGGTTGGTTCCGGGGGTGTCCCACCCGGGTCACCTCTCAGAAGTGATGGTTCCCCCTGACATCACCTCGGAGAGCGATGGGTGACCCCCGGATCGCTCCCAGGACGGGTGGATCGCCCCCTCCATCACCTCCCAGCACAGCGGGTGACCCCCCCCCCGGCAGCCTGTCCCAGTGCTCGCCGCCAACAGAGCCCCGGGCGTCCCAGCGGGGCTGTGGGTACCCCCTGAAGGGGAGGGACCCCCCGAAGGGGCTGACCCTGCATCAGCCCTGAAGCACAGCAGCACCGGGCGCTCAGCCATGCCCCAGCTGCCTCGCACTGCTGAGTTAATATTTGCTGAACACTCAGCGACACGCAGCATCACTCCTGCTTGAAATTGGTTTAGAGAGTACTAGGTTAGCTGGGTTAGCTCACTGGCCATCGTTCTGTGTCGCTAGATGTATGCTATAAACCTTCCACTTCAAACAAACCCACTTTTTCCTATTATCTATCAGTTGTGTTTGCATAGTTAATCATTATTTGATTTACATAACACGCAAGGAAAATTAATGTTACTTTGGGGCTCTGCAGTTACTTTTGGGGCAGCCAGTTTGCTCCGGCACATACACATTTTTGCTAGATTGTCCCGCGTCGGGCAGTGCGATCAGAGTGCTTGCAGAATCCCTGCAAACACGAGCATGACATGCTGTGGAGCCCCTCCGTGAATTTGAGGCAAGAAAGGAAGATAACAAGAGAAACAAGAACGTTTTGAGCTCCTCCAAAGAGCTGCTCTTCTGTTTGAGAGGCTCTGCTCCTACCAGCTGCTCTGCAGGAATTGCCCCAGCACAGGGAGCCGCTCAAACACATCCCCAAACGGCCACGTGTCACTGCACGCAGGCTGGGTCTCTGGATGGGAGCCCATCATTTAGAAAGGATTATTGCTGTGCAGTGATTACATGGCACAAGATCAGCTGCTGCCTATGCAATCGCCGACAAAATTAGTGCAAACACAGAGCTAAACCCTTTCCGATGTGAGTCGGCACTGCTTAGTTTTTAACGCAGGCTTCTGGCTGGTTCTGAATCTGTGGCTGATAACCGATAACTCGGCATCTCGCTATGGCACACATTTTCCTTCACTTGCACCTGTGCTTAATGCAGGACAACGAGCGTTATGCGGTCAAACCCAACTCAGGGTTGAATGATTACCTGAGGGCAGGGGCTTCGAAACCAACCTGCTCCACCAGCGTCCACCCCTGCCAGCTCAGCATCTACAGGTTTTTGTACCTCAGTAGCACACAGAGATCAGCGTTTGGTTTTGCTGCTGAAATAGCAGCGTGCAGAGCAGGTAATGAAGAGCAGATGAAGCAACTTGCTAAAGATCAATATTGCTAAACACGCAAAGCTTACTAAGTGAACCCTTTTGTCCTAACCCAAACAAACCTCTCATTTTCTCATTCCACATCTAAGAAGAGAACCTATTGCGACAGTCACAGCTCTAGCTACAGTAAGACGTCTATCTAAGCAATCAGAGAGATGTGCTTCTGTTTTGAAACCTGCTTCATGTAGGTGCAGGGAACAACTTGACAACACTCTGGAAATGTAACCGAGCTTTATGCAATGAACAGCAGCCAAACCACTCAGCTTCAAAAGCCTCCAAAGCTTTTGGGATGTTTAGCTCTGGTGTTTTCACCAGGACAAAATTGAACCAAAGACAAAGATTGGAACCACCTCAGGATACAAAACTTCCCACAGGCTTAGCTGCAGTCTCTTACGCTTCCATACCTTACAGGCTGTAACATGATTTTAACAAAACGATGGAGTGGGTGCAGGTGTTGGCGCTGCAGCTGCACGTGGGTGTGAAGGCGTTTCTGTGCAGGCAGCTGCCGGGGAGCAGAGCTGCAGGGCATGGCAGTGGCACTGCGCGGGGGCACGGCCGCTCGTCAGCCTGGCTTGGGGTGGTGGTAACTAACTTCACTGCTCTTCAGCAGCTGTTGGGAAACGTGCACGCTGTCCAGGCTGCTGCCCGGTAGCAAAATGTCCACAACTCGTTTGGGAATCTCACCAAAATGAACACGGAGCCTAAACTTGGACTTTTCCCTGTGCAGTGCGGAGAGTGATAACACAAAACAAAATTGCTCTAAATGGGATTGCAGACATTTCGCTGCCAGGGCATGATTTTGGTACCAAGTTTCTGACCCCTTGCTCAGGCAATGTTTCCACTCGCTTGAAAATAACCAACCAAGCAAACAGCCGGCACAAACAGAAAGCTTATTTACCGTGGTCGAGGAATTTCTCAGGCTAGCAAAGCAAAGGAAGTCAAGTGTTTGTATTGGGGCAAAAAAAGCGGCCACTTGTGCTGACGGTGGTCAGTTCTTCCGAGGAAACGCTGGAAGACACCAGCCTTGCTCAGCTTGGCACGGAAATCACTTTCAGGAGGCCAACAGTCCCTGCACATCCCAGCATCGTGAGTGGCTCCTCCAGGCCAGCACAACTGGGAGGAGCTGGGTGAGGTGGCGGGGAAGGTGTCAGGGTGCAAAGGGACACCCCAGCAGAGTTAAAACGAGATGTTCTAAACACAACATGCCAGTCCTGCTTATTTTAAGCTGCATATCTCACATCGAGAACTTTCTGGGCTCTCATTCATTAAAACTTCCAGACTGATAATCAATAAACAGCTCAGCAGCTGCACTGAAGTGTGTCCTGTACACGGTTTGTCTGATGGCTTTCAGCTCAGTTACCTGTAATTCACAACGGAAAAGTTGTGTGTTGAGTAGCAATTAAAAATAGTCACTGCTGCCAGGAAGCCTGGGGGAGCCAGGCAAGAGGAGGGCTGATAAGGCTTTTTGGCTGGTTGGTTTGGGTTTTTTTTCCTCCTATACATAAATCTGAGATTTTATAGTTTAGAGAAAGCACATTTTGGTTTGGAGAAAGAGCTCAGACATCATAGGGGCTATGACACGTACAATGTATTAACAAGTAGTGCAACTTACTTCTGTGCCATCTGTTTGTGAAACCTTTCTAAAAGTTTCTGAATTTAAAAGCACTGTAGCCCACGATGACTACAGATGGGAGATGATAGGGTTAGCAGCTTTAATGGGCTCCCACAAAATCAGAAGCAGAATTACATCTAAACCAGGTAGAGCATGAAGGCATTTCTGGCACAGATCTGATTTTTCTTAACCTTAGATTTTTTTTATTATTTTAAAACTTATGCTGTATAATTCTGCTTTTCCTTTTTTTCCCCATGGCTGCTGGTGGAGGCTTTGAGAAGTTCAGAAAGTAGGGCATGACTTTCAGATAAACAAAGCGAAATCCTGGGAACGCTCTCACTGCCTTCTACAGGGACGGACCCAACCATTATCTGGAGCTTTATCTTATTTGAGTAAATATTTAAACATATTTTTTCAAGATAAAAAAAATCTGTCCTAAATATTACTTTTGTAATGTCAAACCACATCACTCAGGGCATCTTGCTGATGAGGGAGTTGTACGTTCCTCTCCTCCAAAACTGCATTTGATTCTTATTCAAGTACTCAGCTCTGGATCTCTGTCTTAGGAGGAGAGCTCACAAGGACACTGTAAATCTCTGTTTGGGTAATGTGTTCCAGGGGCCGGCACTGAACCCCCCAAGCACTGTGTATGGACCTGAACTGTGTCTCTGGACCTTCTCCACTGAAAAACAAAGTGGAAAGGAGAAGCACTTATAAAAATGGAAAAAGCAATCAAAAGAAGCACCCTAAAATGAAACCCAGGACTGAATGTCATGGGACAAAAAAAAAAAAATAATCCATGAACAAACATTACCCTGAATCACAAGTTACAGACAACAGATGCTGCATTTCCTTATCCAAAAACAGCTCGTGTCCATGACCAGCAACACAAGGGGCTTGGGTGGGTGACTTGCTCCAGAGCAGACAACTGTGTGGGCTACAGCATCCCAAGTTTTTAAGCTAGCTGAAAAAAGAATTAAGGTATGAGAGAGAAGCTTCTGGTCCTTTGCTGCTTTACAGAGAGGACAGGCTGAGGCTGGAGGAGGCACAGAGGCTGGACACCTCCCCACCTCCTGCCTGCAGGGCTTTGGAGCTTCCAGGAGGATCCGAGGTGATCCCTGTGACTGGATGCAGAAGACACACGGAGGTTGCCAGCTCCAGCTATGTTTCATTATGAATCTGGGAGCTTGTTTGGCTCTAATGCAACTTGGAAACTCCAGCCTACAACTCTCTGTTCACCGGGCATGGAAAAAAAACTTGCGTCAGATCGCTCAGTGCACGGGCACCGCACGCTTTCCCTTGGCTAGCCAGATGTGCGCAAGTGTCCCCGGTGCCAGGGAAGCAAACATTGTTTCTCTGTATTTCTGGCACAGTGGGACCAATTGTGGCAGCGCTACGTGTGTTCTCAACTGCCCCAGAGAATTCGGGTAAGACACCGTCAGCAGAGGCAGAGGTAGAAAAGGGATGGATGCTTGTACACTGACCAAAGTTCACATGCACTCTTCCTCCTGTCAAAGTCATCTGCAATTTCATGAAATTATGTTTTCCATCTTTCATTTCAAAGGAAGCTGGTTGATAAGTAGAAATAAGCAATATCTAGGAAATGAAAGCAAATTAAAAGGAAGATAAAAGCATTCCCCACAGGTGACTACAAGGATCCTTGAGCAAAAAAAGCACCTATGATTCCTCTGAAAAACTAAAACACAAAAAAGCCATACAAGAAAGGCCAGAACTTGCCAGGCAACACCTACTTTTGGTCTGTTTTGGTTTCATATGGAGCCAAAGCATGATGCTGCTCAGGCCCGTGGTCTTTATTCAGTGACAGTGGATTTTCCAAGCAGGGGACTGAATCAGTGGTTTCCTTCCCCTGCGGGACATTGGGCAACCTCCATCCAGCCTGGGGACCAAGATTTTCCGTACAACGCCTGCAATACACCAACTGAGGAGCATCAGGTGACTGGAAGCCTGAACACATCCTCAAGAGAAGAACACGTTGACACTTGGTCCTTTGAGGAGGAAATGAGTCCAAGCCAAAATGTTTACCCTTTCTGGGTTTGTTTGTACGTATGCACAAACTACGGGGCCACAGATTGCAGCTACTCACGGGAATCGGTAACACACCCCTGAGGAGCTTTGTCATCCGAGATACAAACCGTGCCTAGCTTCTGGCTTTATCTCCATCCAATCTGCACAGGCCTCTGGGAAGAGCCCTCGCTACCCCCAACAGGGAAAGCTTAGCAGTGACCCCAGCTGGCCCCGACAACCTTGTTTAGAGGACTGCCAGCTGAAGGCGGGAATGCTCTGAATAGCGGCTTCTAAGATCACACAACTGTAAAAGCTCAGCTCGGCTTTTACAGCATAATTAGGATGTCGGCATAATTAGGACGTAAGTTGTGACAGACTTCAGTGACCCCAGTAATGTCAGCAGGAATGCTGCCAATGGCCTCAATGGGCCAAAGCCTTGCCAGGGTCTCTCATTCCTCCCTTCCATCCCCACCACTGCTGCCAAGCTGCAGGAGGCCCCGGGCGCCCCAGCAGAGATGCCCCGGAAAGGGCTCGGGAGGAGGAAACAAGCATTAGAGCAAAGCGTTCACATGGAAAAACCAGGAGGGAGAAAATCCTCCCTGGGAAGGTGTGTGAGATTTAGGGTTTTGGTGCTTGGACCCAGCTGGTGACTGGGGGGGTTATGGGATTGCCCGAGCTCCCCAAGGGCCACCCAGCACCACGCAGCCATCACGGCTCACAGCCAGGAGCGGGCGGTGCTCCCTCCCTTTCTGAGAGGGCTGTGGAACTGTCTAAACCAAAGATCAGCTCTAGACTAAACAATTTGTTTTATGACATACTCTATTCCTGAGATTTACTTTTGGCACGTGACTTCAAAGCATGATGGGCCTGAACTGCGCAGTCAGGAGCTAGAGGCGGTGCTCCTCCCAACCCAAGAGGACGGAGACCTTGCACAGTAGTTTAGGCTCAGCAATGCCTTCCAGCGTATGCTTTTATCAACATCTCCCCCTCCTTGAGGTGGAAGAAATTGTAAACCACAGGTGGCTTTTCCTGTGTGCCTTTTGCGTCTTTGCTCAACTGATGCAAAGATGCTCATGGCCATGACTTGGGAGAACACTGGAGAGAGGGCAACCCACTTCCTGCAAACTCTTCTCCAAGCCTGAAATGGACTGTGTTCATAGCTAAGAATAATATTTATTAATGTCATGGTTGAACCCCCGCCAGCAATGTGTACCACACAGCTGCTTGCTCACTCCCTGGCAGTGGGATGGGCGACAGAATCAGAAGGATAGAAGTTAGAAGACTTGTGGGTTGAGATAAGGACAGTTTCACAGGTAAAGCAAAAGCTGCACACACAAGCAAAGCAAAACAAGGAATTCATTCACCACTTCCCATCGGTAGGCAGGTGTTCAGCCATCTCCGGGAAAGCAGGGTTCCATCACGTGTAACAGTTACTTGGGAAGACAAAATGCCATCACTCTGAATGTTCCCCCCTCCCTTCTTCTTTCCCCAGTTTTATATGTTGAGCATGACATCACAGGGTATGGAATATCCCTTTGGTCAGCTGGGGTCAGCTGTCCCAGCTGTGTCCCCTCCCAGCTCCTTGTCACCCCCAGGCTGCTCGCTGGTGGGGTGAGGAGCAGAAAAGGCCTTGGCGCTGTGTGAGCCCTGCTCAGCAATAACTGACACATCCCTGTGTCACCAACACTGTTTCCAGCACAAACCCAAACACAGCCCCACACCAGCTACTGTGAAAAAAATTAACTCTACCCCTGCCAAAACCAGCACATTCTCCACCCCTTATTCCACACCCTTTATGTCATGCTCAGGTCCCACACTACCCAATACAAGCTCATTAACCACCGCCCCCTTTCCCATCCCTTGATACCATAGACAGATATCATTCCTTTAGTCTATGGACCACCCCTACAAAATGTCTTTTAAATGGCCTCAAGTGTCCATTGAGTTCATCCAGTCCATGACTTTGGGCTCTGTCTGTTAGGGTGGTCCCTCAGGACAGGAGGGGTGGTGTGTCATGGGGAGTCACTGGCCACCAAAGCAGCTCAGCTCAGCCACTGCTGACCTAAGGCTTGTCCTCCACTGGCGCGGGCAGTTCCTGCTATAGTAATTCCTATAACACGCAAGCTCTTCTCCAAGCGTGAAACGGACGGTATTCATAGTAAATAATGATATTTACAGATCTCATTGATTTATGTACAAATAAGATTTGTTTTTCAGGTTTTTCATTAACATTTTTGCTCCTTAGGGGGAGGCACATGGCAACCCATCTGGAAAACTGCATAGCAAGCAACAGTAGATTTTACCTGAAAATAGTGACTACTGCAAGAAAATTGATGGCCCATGTTAAAATAGCTTCTAAATAACTTCTAAAATAACTACTTTACAATATTTAGGATGAACTCCTGAGGCAGTAATAAATGCACCTATAAAAAAGATGGCTTAGCCTATTGCACACTTGCTGACCCAACATTTCCATGTGCAAATGGCACAGTCTAGAGTCCACTGAAACCAAAGGAAATACTGCCACTGATTTCATAAGGTTTAAGATTATTTTTTTTTCTTTCTGTTAAGACCCTCTATAAATCCTTAGTTAGAAAGCCAGCTGGACTAGGAGGTAAGTAGATAGGACAGTAAATTGTGATAACAATTTTAAAAGAAACACAAGGCTGATCCTGAAAAAGACTTGGTGAAAATTGCGTCCGAAATGTATTCTGAAAACCTCCGATCAGTTGCTGCTTAGGTCACCTCCAAAATAAGAAGTTGGCTCATTTTTGGTTTGGTTTCATATAGTTTTCCTTTCTGTCTTCACCCTTCCTCCTTCCCCATCTCCTCTCCGCAGATAATTTTTCTGCTTGCCTATACTGATGACCAATTTCAGCCAAACTCAGACAAAAGCTTGTAAAATTAAATAAATTTCCCACAAGTTTCTTATGGTCAGCGGCCAGCTAGAGGACAGAAACCCCCATCAGTTCCTGCAGATAGCTGCCCAGGGCCATGTCCCACCGGGTTCTGAGTATCTCCAAGGATGGAGACTGCACAACCTCTCTGGGCAACCTGCTGCACTGTGAAGAAGTTTTTTTCTTACGTAATTCCTTGTTTGTGCCCATTGCCTCTATTTCTTTCACTGGGCACCACTGAGAGGAGTCTGGCTCCATCGTATTTACCCTCCCTGGCCCCGTCAGGAATTTGTACACACGGATGAGAACCCCTCGAGCCTTCTCCAGACGGACGCGCCCCAACTCTCCCAGCCTCTCCCTGCAGCCAGGGCTCCCAAAGGGGACGGGCTGCGTGCTTCACCCTTCCTGCTGCTGCCCTCCCTGCACCCGCACCCCTCACTGCACCAAAGGTGGGAAGCCACGTGGACAATCTTCTTGGATAATAAATAGAGGAATTTAGTCTACAGTATGAGAACATTGACTCCGTGGAGGCTGGACTGCTGTTAGCGGAGCCACTTAGTTCACAAGGAATTAACGAAGAGGGAAGCTAACGGCATCTGCTTTGCATGGACATCCTTGGAAGTTCATTTGTTTTCATGTGCAGATCGCACCAGCTGTTCAAAGCTAGGACAGAGAGCCCGGCTTTTTCTCTACTAAACAGAGGAGATGACTTAAAACATGCTGTAAAATGGAATGACTCTGAAGATCAAATAGGCAATGATATTTTACAGGGCTAAGATGGGGAACCTAAGCAAGATTTTATACCAGCTTTCAAAACAAAAGATAAAACCAAGCTCCATTTCCAGGCGTTTAGCCCACGAGTTTATAATAGGTATTGCACCAACAGCTAATAAGATCCTATCCCAAAATACTTCTGAGATAACAAAAGTTAGACTTCGAGGCTACAGAATATCCTGGAAACAAATTGGAAGGAAATGCAAATCCACAACATTTTTTTTCAATTATTGTCAGGATTGCCAATTATTTCTGTTGTACAGACAAACAGAGATATCTGCCTGCTCCCGTTGTACAACAGTTCTGACAGGGCACTGTTCTCCATGAGTCTTGGAGGCTTTCACCAGTAAGAGAGTTTCCTTTCACTGGGTCTTAGTAAAACCCTTGGAGAAAACCTTTCAGAACACACTTGGCTTTTTAGCTTAGCTGCTCTATTGGACTAGTATCCAAATGGCAGTAATAATGGTGTTTGAATTTTATTATTATTTTTAAACTCCTATCTCAAGTTTCCTATTTTCTCTTGTAAATGAACATTAAAAAAATAAAAATATCACAGTGACAAGAGGATACAGCCCTCTCCTGGCCCGGGCCAGCACTGCTTACAGAGCATGGCCCAAACCAGCGGCTTCGTGACTTTGCAGAGCACAGGTATTCTGCTACCTGCTGCTGTTACTGACAAAGGAACCCAAAATACCTTTTCAGATTTGGCCACGTTTCAAAAAATTGATAATTCCTGAAATTTCCATTTACATTTCAAGGAGCGGTGCTGAAAAAATATTGTTACAGATGCATATTCCTCCTCCTTTCCAGAGCAAATCAGGTGCTGGAACTATTAAAAGGGGACTTTTTTTTCCTAGTAAAAGCTCAGTCTCTGTACCATTACATCAATCTAGCTTCATGCAAATAAGACACAAACACCTACAGAAATTTGTTCAGACTAAAGTAGAGCATTTCCTCACCAGTGATTTGTGTAATCACAGAGGAATGGGAAAGTGGTTACTAATGTCTTGACCTCTAAAATTTTCCATAGTAAAAGCTATTAATATATCCCTTTTATCTCATGTGTGACAACAAACCAATACCCAGTACCTGATAAAACCGGTGACAGGTAAAAGGAACTGTGGCAGAGGATGAGGAAGGAGTCACCAAGAAGGGAGTTTTTTCTCTTTGTTCCTTCCCAGCAGCTTTAAACTACCAACGCTTCCTGCACACCTGGACTTTGCCCAGAACAAACGATTTCATTGCTCTGAGACGGAGCGCGTGTTTTACGAGACGAAATACACACACAACATTGTGCTGTTGTAACAGAAGACAAGGCTGGGTGGGAAGCTCTATTGATTTGGTGTTAAAGTCCGCAGGAAGGGAGGAGGACGGTGGGAAACTCCAGCCAATGTGCCAAAGCCCAACAAAGCACCAAGGTGGTGGGATTCCTACAGCCCTGCGCAGTGCTGGAGCAACACAGACGGGCGACTGAACATGTCAGGGCTGGACCCAGCCAAGAGCCGGCTGATAGCCCCCAAGGCTGCGGCTCTTTGGTTAATCAGGAGCTCGCGGGTCGCCAGCAGCAGGGCAGGTTCTTCTGTCACTGCTCTGCCTCGTCTCCAAAGGTCCCCTACCCAAACGACAGGGAGGGTTAATCCCCAGGTCTCCTCAGACCTCTCTGGGCAATGCCACCACTGGCAGATTCCAGCCAAACAAGAGTTTTCCTTCACCAGCCCCTTGAGCAACTCTTCTGTAAAAATTAAATCATCTCCAAGCGCGGTGCTGCACTGACCACCCCTCTCCCAGCAGCTTCTCTTTTACCTCAAGAACGTACGGCTCCACACCTGACAGAGGGAAACCACACAGAGAGAAGATGCTTCTCCGTACTGACTGGACAAAGAGGTCATCTCTCTGAAGTATTCTGCCCTCATTGTGTTTAACACATGACTGCTGCACTGATTTATAAACCCTCTTCGCCACCAGATAGATCATAGCCTCATCTCCGGATTTAAAATCGCTCAGTTTGCTCATGAAAGTCAGACAAGAAAAACCGAAGCTAAAGGGTTCCTAGTGCAGCTCCACCAAAGTGTATTTCACAGAATTGTCCACGTATAAGTGGCTTTGTACGAAAATGCTTTCTAGACAGGGGTTGTGGTTTTGACCCTGTCCGGCAGCAAAACACCACAACAACCGCTCACTCACCTCCCTCCCCGGGACAGGGGAGAGAACTAAAGGAGTAAACAGAAAAGAGACTTCTGAGTTGAGATAAGAACAATTCCACAACCAAACAACAATAACATTGAGAATACAATGATAATGTTAACAGCAATACATATAAACACACAAATGAGNGCCAGTTTGGGTCTCAGTCCTAAACCTAAGGGCAAATCCTGGGCTAGTAACTGGGGCTGTGCTCCCTCACAACTTCTCCTGTCCCTGCAGACACGGGCACAGCAGAGAAGGTGTAAAGTCCTTGACTGTCCTGGCAGCAGCTATAACCATCAGTGTGTGATCAGCTTCTGCTCAGCACAAACCCAAACACAGCCTCACACTAGCTGCTGTGAAGGGAGTTAACTCTGTCGCAGCCGAAACCAGGGCAACAGGCTGACCTAGAGGAACACGGGCAGAAATAAAAGCCAGGCAACGCAGCAGCACAGTTAGCTTCTCAGTTCTTCCTTAATGACAGATTCGTAGCTATAAGGCCAGAATAATTTTGTCTAACCTTTCATTAAGGAATTAGGCAATCCCAGAAGAGGCTGAGATCAGCCACTGTTCAGAAAGGATTAGAACAATTTAGGGGGGGAGAGCAAGATCTGGCTTGCAATCTCCAAAGCACATACATATGCTGCAGACACTTGTGGGTTCATTTGTGTCCTCTAACCTTGAAAAATAAACTGGTCTTTTCAAAGCAGACACTACGGGTTTCTCTACATCACCATCTAAAGTAACTGGTGTGCTGTACAAATAAAAAATGGTACGAACTCCAGAGGCTTGCCAGTTTGGCTACACTGTGCCAAGCTCAGAACATAACAGCAGAGGATTTCTTACTGAGCTCTGAAGTCGAGACTCAAATTGCATAACACATTTTTTTTCCCCTTTGAATTTCTTGATTAAAGCAATAATCACCCACAAACACAACTGCTTCCTTATAGCCCGGCTGTGCTGTCCTGGACAAAATTTCAGAGAAACAATCAGTTTCCAGCGCTTCATGCTGGGATACTCACCAACGTGCGACATCAGGACGGTGTTGTCACCTTTGTGCGGCGCGTTGTAGATCACAGCTGCTGTTGCACCCCTTCTGGCTGCCAACTTAATTTTTTCAGCAAAACTGCAATTGCCTCTTTCAATCAGTGCTATCCACGGCGGGTTTGTGATGGTGAACTGGGTATTTGCGTCGCAGGCTTGAAGATCAGACTTAGGAATGCTCACAAGCCCCCGAGCACTGAGCAGAGGAGAATGTAATCCGTACAGGCCACATGGGCACTGCTCGGACACAGACCTGTTGCTAGAGCTGTTGAAATACAACAAGCTTACAGAGGCACGCACGGAAAATGCCTCTGTAGTCTTGAATAAAGTACCAACAGCTACCATGAGGCAGAAAAACCTGAACTTATCCGCTTGCTTCATTGCTTATTCATATCAGCACAAAATGTAGATGCCCACAGATATTTTCAGCTGCTGGCGGCTGTTGCTAGTGCACAGCCGGATGAGGAGTTTGAAATTTCAGCTCCGACAGGAACTTGACACCACCCAGGTAAGTCCTCGAAGTGTCACTGAGCTTATCGGTAAGGGGGCTGGGCCAGGACACGAGTGCCACGCCTTCCTATTGTGAGGTAGAGATGCAGACGGAAGGAGCTGCAGGTTGCCTTCAGCCCTAACTTTCTGCTCCCTTTTCACAGGGCACCGTTCTCCCCCTCCTTCTCTCCCATTACTGCACAAGTTGTAGCTTTGATGATGCCTCCTAAGACATGGCTCAAGCCCCCTGCTCCTATTTCAACCCAAACGTCACTTCAGAGGACGGGGTCATCTTTCATTCAGTGATGGAAGCTCAAGGTTCTCACTTACAATGCAATCTGCAATGCAAACGACCGTGTTGAGGGAGGGAGATATTAAAAAAAAATGTACCCAGCCTATGGACTAGGATAACCGAGGCATTCCCTGGGTTGCTTCTTTAAGATTTTTCCAGTCATCTACTCTGTCAGCTCCAGCTTTTTCTGGTGTTTATAATGAACTGATTTTAACATTGATTTATACCAAACCAAGAGATGTAGAATCACCTAAACCCATCACAGAAGCAAATTAGCTCTTGCAGCCCATTTTCACACTCTAGCTCACTTTCAAGATTTACAGTGAGATGTTTGATTTTCACACAACTCTCTATTTCTGGATATAGGCTCTTTAGATTTTCTCTGAATTCAGGGTCATATCCCGTAACAATTCCTAGTATCAACTCTTGTTTTCTTATATTAGAACAGAAAAATTAAAACCTTACTAATGTCAGAACTCTGTAGTCCATAATGTAAATAAAGGACAAATTGCAAAGTCATCCAGACTTACCTGTTTTTCTGCAAAAGTCATGCTGCACACAGTACTGAAAGCCAAGACAATTGGTGGCATCTGACAGAAGCTCAACCTAGTTCTCCTGTAAAGATTCTTTAAAAGAGGAAATGTGACGGTAGAGAAGATTCTTGGAAAACTGAAACAGCTTTCAGAAGTGAAAAGAAAATGGAAAGAAATAATCCAAGACATTTACATATATTAATTCCTTTATTTATATTCTCAAGTTTTCAGTGTTGTGCTAGTTCTACATCACATTAATTCAAAAATGATCTTACCTCTAAGATCTATGACTTATCAAGTTTTATACACACAAAAGTACCATTATCTACATACAATTTACCTTTCATTGGTTGTCTTTGAAATTAATGCTAGAAACAGAAAAAAACATGCAAAAGTAAGATTTTAGAGTGCAGTTCTTTGGTTAGGTATGAATTCTGCAGTTAGGGAATGTGCTTTGACAGTATTTTACCCTCAGCAGTAGCAATACACAGCAGCAAGAAAGATGATTCCTATGACATTTTGCAGTAGAGATTCTGTATCTTGGTTTAACACGGCAAAATTAACATGTTTTGACAGACTCAGGATCAAAAACACTTCGGTTTTATACTTGTGTCACTAAACACCAAGTGAAACAAAACAGCAAGTAGCTTCTTTACAGCGAGGACCTTTGTCCCAGCGCTACAGTGCTGGATTGGCAGGGAGGATGGAGACAGAGTGGCAGAACCGCATGTTAACACTGCAACACTTCAGAAACTGAAGTCAGCATATCAAGTTCAGTGTAACTTACGGGGATGGGTAAGTGCCTCTACAGAAGGACCTGGAGTATTGAAATTCTAAGTCTACTACAGGTATTGACTATTGTCTAGCTACACACAGAGAGCCTGTGCTTCTAACACTGGCATTTCATTCTGCAAAACTCTCTCCTTCCCAGCTTTTGCCATGAAAAATTTCAAACAATGCTTCTGTAAAATAAAATTAAATACTTTAAAGTCTCAAGCGCATATTATACATATTCCACAGCATTCTGATACTTTCTTTTAGAGTTAGGAAGTCCTAACATGGAGGATAAAATGATTAATGCTACAAGTTTAAAGTGGAGTACGAAGTGCAATGTGGCAAGCAGCCTTTGCTGAATTTCTATTTGATGGGATGGATGCAGCAGCTAGAACAACTGAATAGAGTGGCTCTGTCACCGCGTTAGCCACATCAGTCCTTTCATACAAAGACAATTACTTTAAAGATTACTTCTAGAAATAATGGTTTAATTAAAATTAGACTTCGACCTGAAGTATATCTAAATAAAAAACACTGGCTGACACAGTCAGCATGGCACAGTTTGGTACACGAAGTGCTGGTGCTAATCTTTGTCACTCTAGAGCAATAGCCTTTCATCTTCACATACCCATAAGCAAAAAAATTACACAAATAACATATTGCAAGCAACACTGTGCTCTTCTCGGGTTGGTATGTTTTCATTTTGCCTTCTGTGGCAAGGTTGCAAGGTACTCTGAAAGGCATGGGTTGACAAACATTGCTCTAGAATTAATACTATATGAACCATACAAAATATAAACATACAAAGTCACATTTACAGTAACTTTTAGTCTCTGTGCAATTTAAGTCAAACTTTTCTTATTAATACATCTTTAAACTGTAAACCACACTAGAGAGACAGAATAATTTTATCACTTTCTTTAGAATGTTAAGACTTTTACTTTTTATCTGAAATGGCCTATAATAAAGACAGCTACATTTTCCTTTAATTACCATTAACTCAAGTTAGGATACAGAATTTAAGTACTTTTTCTTCAAGTCCCCTGTCCCTATGGCAGATGACTGAGTTACTAGTTGAAACAGATACTCCCCAATTACCAAAAGGCTGCTAAAATGTGCCTACAAGTTTTTCACAAAAGAATAAATCTACTCCTATAAATTAACTGTGTGGGCTTTGGTCAATGATGGTACAATTTAACTGGCAAGCTTCCATAATGCAATGATTTCTTCTCAAAGAACTGAACTGAGACCAACATTTCACATGGCCCAGTTGTCAAATAGCAAGGTGTTTTAGCTCCTGATTGAGAATGGTCTCCTAAGGATCCAGTTGTATAAATGATTTGAGGCTGTTTGACATGGGAGGAAAAAGTGTGACCCGGTTCTGAACACAGCAGGAGCCAGCTGCTACTTAGTATACAGGTAAAAGTGGACAGAATTTCACAGTCTCTTGCTCTTGCGGAAGTAGCAGCTTCTCACAGCTGCCAAGCTCCTTCATGTACTCAGAATACAGCTATTACTAAAAAGAAAGAGAATAGCGCTGATCCGCAGCAAAAAACCTAATGGTGTGACCAACTGTGTATCCTGCCATGCTAAACACTCCTTAAAGACAGTTTTTCTCTTGCAAAGCTAGAAGCCAGTTCCACTAAGAAAACTTCTTTTTAAAAATATTTCATTATTTTTTTTTATTAATAAATATGTTAAAAACTTTTAGGTGCCACACTCACTACCCAATGCTGTATATACAAAAGCAGACATATAAAAACACAGCAGTTGACCTTGGTCAGGTAAAAAGAACTGAAAGTGGCTTCTTGGATCACTGAGTCCAGTCGCCGGTAGAAAGGCACCATGGTGTTTAATCCCATTCACAAACACAGTAACCTTCAAGCCTAAAGAGCAGTTAGGCTGGTCCCAGTATCTTTTACTAAAAGATCACTATAGAACATGAAAGCTCTAATCCGAAAAATTATTCTAATTTCCAGCCTAAATTTATATCACAGCCAGTTAATTCTTTTGCAAACATTGCTTTTAATATTGGGAAAGTCTGCCTCTCTTCTCAGTTGTCACCCCGATACATACATTTTCTGTGTATGTATGTGCACAGGCAGAGAAAGAGAGATGACAATCATACTTGATTGATGTTTGATATTCCTTGGTATCCTATCAAAAGATAAACTCACGCTATTGCCTATTTCTCTTTCTTGAACATAAGTCACCAAGACATTGTGTCATCTGTTTCAAGACTGCCAAAAACCCCAATTGTCCTTCTCAGTTACAGGGATTACATTAGAATTGCTCTAAGAATCATAATTTTATGTTTGTGTCTTCTAGTTCTAGAAAGTGCAATGTGTATAGGGTGCATTCAAGTTACAGCAATTTTATTTCCCTCCTTTTGAACAATATAAATTTGAGAAGTAAGTTATTAAATCACACTGGATCCAGCACACTGGGTTCCACTGTCTTGTAGATTTTGCTCAGAAAGACTTCCACCTTATCATCACCCAAGTGACAGATATCCAAGATGCAGACAACGTGTTTGCCATCTAGATCCATCGCTGCTTTTACAATTTCATCTATAAGTTAAGAAAAGGTGTTTTAATATACATACAGTAGAAAGGTATACTGAATTGACATTGTTTTCCATGCAGTAATGTGCATATGTTCAACCTTCTTTCAGTGAAAAACCTCACTCTAAATATTAAATGCTGTCATGCTGGGATTTTTTTTTTTGAAAGAATTTTATTAGTAAATTCAATGACTAGAAGTGACAGCATCAGAACTTAGATATGGAAAAGTTAAAATAGGTATTACTTAACCATTAGTGATGCTCAGATTTCACAGTATTATTCAAGGCAAAGTAAAGATGTATTTAAATAAGATCAGGTCTGTCTATATAATACAATGCTTATTAAGCACTTTGCAATGATACACATCAATAGCATTCACCATATTTGTTGTGTAGTGCCAGTAACTAGAAGCATAATCTGAATGAAAATAATTCAATAGCCAGCAAATCCTTCAGTTTATAGGCACTGTAGGCTGCATTAAAGCAGCTGTTCAGAGTGACATCAGTGAAACAGATTGACTGATTGACAGTCACTCCACTCTGTTTCAGCAGATCAAGCCAAATATTCACGTGCTCAGCCACACATACTGACTTCTACATCAGTGTAATTTTGCATCAACCAATTACTGCAAATACTGTCTAGATCACACAGTTGTGGTTTGGATATTGAAGTACTGTCTTCAGAGTATGAGAACAGCTCCAGTAAAAACTGCCTGGAAAGGTCGGCATTACATCTATTTACTAAAGGCAGCCACATGGAATTCACGTGGCTTTCACTGAAGAGGTGAACAATGTCTGAGCTACAACAGAGGATTCTACAGAAGATTAAATCTTGCACTTAAAAGATAAAATAAGAAATGATAAATGAGTAACGTCAGTGAAGGCCAGTCTCACTTGAAAGCTGAAACAGGTCACGAGGCCTTCCATTGCTAGTGGCCTTCTGCTGACTCGCAGAGATGCAACTCATACAAGACAGTAATGCGTCATTTTCAATGTCTTCTAGCTGAAGTAAGTGGGGATCTTCAGGACAAAAAAGCGGAAGAAATGCAACATCTATTGCCACATCGTGGTTTATACCTGCAGGAAAAAAAAAAAAATCTTCAAGTTATCAGAAAACTTCATCTTCAGCCCATTAGCAACTTCATGCACCATTTCTTCTTTTTTTAAAAACCGAACTATTGCAAGCTGAACACTGATTTTTATTTACTTGCTCTTTGTCCATTAATTAATAACTGACATCTAAAAATACTTTTCAATACACAGATGTACATATATTTATACATAAGCACATTCAAATTGATTGGATTTCTGGCTAACAATGCTGTTAGCTCAGAAAATATTAAAGCCACATTGGCAGCCATTTCACACTCTTTTTAACTTTATTGGTGCTAGAAAGGCAGAGAAATTAATTTTACAACCAGTATATCTATGCAGTATGTGGTACAGTACTTGTGCCAGTTTCATCTTGAATATTATATTGCAAGTCCCAGGATTCTAATGACTGTAAATATTCAAACACCTTCTCTGCAAATCAACCTTAGCAAATAATGGAAACTTTTAAATTATGGGAACTTAACATGAGCATCATTAAGCTAGGCCATTTCCTTCTCCTTTTACTGGGAAAACAAAATCAAACAGATCAGTACCCCACAGTAATGTTACCAAACAGACACATATCAACTTGCATATTTATATTTTAACAAATAAAAATCGATCAGCTGAGGCTTTGTGCTAACCAAAAGCAGCAGAGAGCAGCTGATGAGTACGGCTAAATACAGCCCTTAATACAGCACACAAGAAAGGCACTTCAGGAGCAACAGTACTCAAAAAACACCCCAATGAGAATAGATCTCAAAAGAAGCATTTATACTTGTTCTTCTCACTTTAAGAACACTGACTTGTTTCTGATGAATACCTCTTCAGCACAAAAAGTCAGGTGACAATCAAGTGCAACTGAATAATTTACCTGATGATGTCAGACTGGTTGAGCTAGTGAACAGGACCTACCTCTAATTGTAATTATCAATAGCTTAAGGACTACCCGCATTCTTCAAATGATACACATAAACCTATACACAAAATTGCAATTATATGAAAAGTGATACTAGAAACAAGATATTCAGTCATTTCATTTAAAGGCATTTTTGATGAATTAGNAAGTAGCAACAGGAACCTAAGAACACCCAAAGCCAATAGCACTTTTAAACTCATCGATATTTTTATCTGTTCTGGTTTCTTTTGGCTGGTGCACTGCTGCATGGAGGTTGTACTGTTGCATAAGTAAGTCTTTGTGCACATAATCAAATTTACGTGGGATACTTTCTGGGAAAATTCTGCCGTGATGTAAATATTTCATTAACTTGTCTTTCACTTGTGCCCACAGGTCACTCTGCCATGAATCACAAGTTCTTCCAGTCTCTTCAGTTTCAGGTATATCGCTCATTCCTTCTCGGTCTGTTATAAACACAGAAAATATTTAGTTGCTTATATGCTCAAAGAATTGTATCACTATCTGCTAGATGAGAAATATTTTCAGTAGAACACTTCAATTATGAAGACATGGCAGAACGCTTAAACATCCAACACAATGAATGAAACTAGGGTTGGAACGCCAGTAAACTGGTAACCTTAGAGGCTAGACTTGCAGTGAAAATACTTATTTCACCACATGAAAAGCACCATCGTGGCTTGTTTCAGAGAGCACGTAACTTGTTTAATGAACAGCCAGAAATCATTAAAATAAGTTTTAAATAGGTACAAGTGAATGTAAACTTTTCCATCCCTTGCACAATAACTACATGTTTACACTGAGGACTAGGCTACACTTAAAATTTCTTATTATACAGTCAATGATAGCTCCATTCTTCTCTCCTACGGAGGACTGTTAATGGTAAAAGCTTATATAACCATCACTGCCAATTTTGAAGGCAAGTGTTAAACCCCACCTTTGGATCTTATCAGAAAGCGCATTTCAAAATATTCCCAGTACAGCCTTGTATCTCCTCCATATCCCATGAAACAATTTCTCATCAAGCACCCTTCTGAACTGGGTATATTACCCACCCCAACATTTCTCCATGAATATAAGCTTTTTTGCATTACTGCTTTTTAGTGTCATAATTGCTATGATGGAGTATCAGGACATTCAAAAATGAAGAAACCAGAATGTACACAGACACACTTGTTATAATATGTGCAAGAACATTCAACAAGGGAAACTCAACTGGATTAGACAACACAGGAGAGTGAATTTAAAGAAAATTGACACTAATACTGAAATTGAAAGGGTGCTGTGGACTGCATAAAGCAGTCTGCGATATTTTTCTCACAGACCTGGAATTCATCATCTAAGGTACAGGGGCACATGAAAGCTGTTACAGAAAGAAACATTTTTTCTCATAATTTTACTTTAAGTAAACTTTTACTTTTCATTACAGTATTCTCTACAAGCATGAAGACTTAATACTATACATTAGTCAAATAAAGTACAAAAAAGTTTTAAATGTAAGTAGTGGGATTAAAAAAAACACGCTTTCTCTTTCTAAAACTCCAATCATGACTTTACTTTTCTCCCTCAATATATCACTGGTGCTGTAATTTGTGTGTCCTACTTGTATGTTCACCATTAACTTAGCATAAACAGATGTGTAATTAGGACAGTACAGGAGAAACAGCCACCACTGGTTATTTAAACAATAAGATGCTGAAATCTTTAACAATCTGACGGCACTTTAGGAGAAAAAGAAAGGAAATGTTTGAATTCCTCTAGCTACAGAGAGCCTCTTGGCAGCAAGGACTACTTTCTTCTTCAAATCAATCAAAAATATAAAAATAGCTATAGTGCACATTTAAACGTGATTTCCCACAAAAAGCATTTGAGATGAACCCTATTTTGAGTTCAGTCAGCAGAAGGATTGTTTTTTCTTGTAAAAAATTAGAATTTGGTCATCAACCTACACTGTTAATATAGAGTTTCTTTCCTGAAAACACTTTAGTTAGTAAACTTGAGTCAGTGCATTTCTGCTTTACAGTTACATTTCATGTTATCTTACTGCACAGACTGCAATCTCTTACTCCTCCCTCTGTACCTCTTGCAAAAAATAGTACCTGGAGTAAATGAAATTCCAGCGAGTGAACCTTGTCCCAACACTGCTCCCCCCCAAGAGATTTCAAAATTTAAAAAATACAGTTTAATAATTTATTTTGGTTTGGATATCTCTATTGGCTCTGTTTATACATCTGCCCGATGACTATTAGTGTTACTTTGATGCAGGCTGTTATGATATGGAGCTGCTAAGAGACAGCTAACACATAAAGGCAGGGGAGAAAATAATTTCACCTTCTTGTAAGTAGCTTCTAAAGGCAGCTAAGGGGAGTGTCCCTTACTGGTATTAAAAAAAAAAAAAAAAAAAAA